>CM021538.1:5220807-5235596 GCA_010994315.2 Pisaster ochraceus | reverse complement strand
AGCTGTAGCCGAAGTCGCCGTTTCGGACACGGCCTTAGTGCTTTGTGAAATCGACCCCTGGACTCCCAGCGCAGGCATCATTCGTGTAAACGGCTCAGTGGAAGAGCAGCATTTTATACGGTCAGAAATGAACCGGACCCGATCCCAAGGGGGCGTGACCAGTTTTTTTCGTCAGCTTATGACAGTGAATAGGACCCAGAAATGGGTCAACAATTACACAGAATCCAAGTTAAGTTCCCATTTTTAACCACTCTCTCCTGTTTAGCGGATCAGGACCTGGGATCCGCGTCAGTTTTGACCCGGTAGTTTTAAGAGTGTGTAGTACCGTTCTGAAACCTTGATCAGCTTGCTCACTTTACATGTCTGGGGTCCTTTGTATTTACCCCCTTTTTAACAACTCCTCTCGGGGTTTTAACAATATTCTTTGCCTGAAGGTTTTTCGCCAATTAATGTCTGCATCCTGTTTGAAGTGGAAAAAGGCTTTAGTACAAATGTGTGAAGTTCGCAAGTGCACAAGCGAGGATTATTCTTATGAAATGTTCTGCTACGAAGCAAGACCATGATGAAATTGGACCTGCCTGCCAGGAAATGCCATGGAATGCGCAAGGTAAACAAGATGACGTCACAATTTTGCAATTCGTATGAGCCCGCGCCCAGATAGGATTGCTCAATAGGCTCGCAGACATTTTTGAATTCCACAAAATCTAGATTTTTAAATTCGGTATCGCCATAGAACTTAATCAGTATGCGGCCATTTCGTTTCCCGCATTCGCATCAGTGTATGACCACACCGAGGCTGGATGGACAAAGTATAGTCTTATCCCTGTTTGGGAGTCATTATTTGTCACTGCTATTGTATATAGGGCACACGACAAACTTGTGTATACGTTTGGAGAGAACCTCTGATCAAACGCAACATATGGTTGTATGCTTGACTGTAATTGAGAGTGATGTCTCCATAGGTAATTATACAGCCCCAGATCAATTAACTGAAATTAATTGTATCTTTTGTTTTCCCCTGGTGGAATTAGCAGAGCAGCTGGCATTGGTAAAGCTGACACGCTTGATGGTAAACAGCTTCCAAAGTCAAACGAGAATCTCTCGTCGAGGGTCTGTTGTAAAATCATCACAAATAATAAACCATTATCAAGGTTTTTATTGTGTATTAAATAAATGCTCTTCATAAAATTGCTACAATTACTATTTCGGTTTACTTTAAGTAACATCATTATGATATTGCTTTAAGGAAAATCATGATGATGTATGTTTATGTGTAGTTAAGGAGAACATTTATAAGTAGGCCTATTTGCAAAAAAAAAAAAAAAAAAACTCACGTTACGCTGTAAAGTGAAAAAAAGCATCACCCAAATTAATGAATCATGAGGCAGGTGCTTATAGTGGCTTCTTATATCGTTCGTGTTAAGTGACGCTCGTGGCGCTCCAGCAATATTAGCCCCGGTCACTGGGCCATTTATTTAATTTCTTGAACCATCTCAGCTGGTATACAGCCTGTGCTGCCGAATATGCAGCGCACCAAGCTAAATCAATCACAAGAACCACCCTCATAGGTACCCATTTACCCCCTGCATGGGTGAAGCAATTAAAGTTAAGTGTCTTGCTCAAGAACACAAGTGTCACGACCGGGATTCGAACCCATATCCTGATGACCAGCAGAACTTCTTGAGTCCGCATGCACCAAACATCAGCTCTGCCACGACACGCCGAGTAGCCACGAATTCTTCGGAAATTTATTTTCCTGTGCTTGTTTGTGTATTTGTTTGTTTGTGATGTTAGTTTTGTTTGTTTTTTCTTTTTGCATTCCTTTTTCGGGGGAGGAAGGGATGAGCTTGTGGATGAATTTAGAAGGTGCCGTGCGCATGGTTATTTAAGCATCTTTATTCGTAAGTGAACCACCTTTGATGGATTGTTTTGTTTTACTTCATGAACGATGCAGCATCGAAATGTACTAAAAGGTTAAAAGTAGTTTTGGGGTGAACAAAGAAAAACTGATCAGAGCGGGACTTGATCCTGCGACCTCCAGATTAACGTGCCGGTGCTCTACCTACTGAGCAGTTACAGGTTGAATGGCTTCTGACTGCCACCCCGAACACAAATATTGACACAATAAGAAGACCACCAACTTAGGGCTAGTTACCTCTCAGCTGGTAGGGCGCCTGTCCGTTACTTCCGGAAGTCGCAGGTCTAAGTCCCGCTCTGGTCAGTTTTTCTTTGTTCAACCCCAAAATATAAAAAGAAAATGGTGTACCCTTTCATCAGATTCTCTTGTGGTTTATCACTTGAAAAGAATGAAAGTACATTCACCACGACACCATTTCAATATAATCAGACAATACTTAATTTTGTCGTTCGTTTAGAAAGTATGTGGGCAGATGTATTGATGCTACCGTTACTGTGTGTCGACTTGCTCTGCTAAATCGCCGTGGTGTCACCAAAAAGTGCCCTCGACACGCACCTGCCACTCCCCGAACAATTATGTTTTTCAATTTCTCTCAAAAAACAAACGATACATCAAAATAAGTCACTAATTAAAATTCCCCCATTAGCCATGCCAAAGGTTGATGGGCCCCACTGATGACAGATTACGCACCGTTACTAATCTCAAGTAGAATCTCTTGTGGATAAACAGCGGCCCCCTTTCATCATGTCAAACCACGCGAGACTTTGCGTGGTGATATATAAGAGAGTGTCTTACCTTCATTTGGCTCAGTCTTGTGTGATCTAAGGTTGGAAGAGGCTTCACTGTTGTCCCGAGACGTCAGAAGGTGTTCATCTGGTGATACTACAAGCTACTCTGGATTCAAAAGTGAGTCTTGGACTATGGGATGTAGAAATAGTGTTTCAAATTTTGTCATGTTAAAAATGGGGTAATTCCAAATAAATTAAAAAAAACTTTGGTTTTCTACGAAAGCCCATTAACGAAAAAAAAAAATATCGAATCCATTATTACGGATTCACAATCCCTTATTAAGGATTCACATTGCGTTATTACGGATTCGCAATCCGTTATTACGGGTTGACAATGCGTTATTACGGACTCACATTGCGTTATTACGGATGCACAATGCGTTATTACGGATTCAACTCCATAGACCATAGAGCAAGGAACAGGCATAGACTAACGGACTCACAATCCATTATTACGGATTCTCAATTTCTCATTAGGGATTCACAATCCGTTACAAATTCACAACTGTAAATCAGTAATAACGGTTACTGAATCGAATCCGTGGGGATTTCGAATTCGAAATAATGCATTTTGAATAAAAATTTAAAAAAACGATTTCGAATCCGAAATAACGTATTATGAATCTGAAATAAGAGACTGTACATCTTTAAAAAACGATTGGCGTTTATTTATTTATTTATTTTTGTTGGCGCTAATGTGCATTTTTAGTTTTGTAAATGATTTTTTTTGTTTTCCTTTTCTGAATTGACTTGTTGAAATTATTTATCTATAAATTCCCGGTATGAAAAAAGGAAGTCTTACAATCATTCATAAACGAATCAATTCTTTTATTTGTTGTCAGTGTAAAATAATAACCTTTTAATTTTTTTTCTTTTTCCAAATTCATTACTTTTAAATGGAAATGTTGGACTACTTTTTATAATCAGATTTGCCCATACTAATTACATTCAAGCATGTGTACAGCCACTATTGGTTGGCAAACGCCATACAGTGTGCACTGTGAACATTGGTATAGGACCTGTACCAGCTTCTGTGACACTGAGTGAATTCACCATTTAACCTTTGTTTACAAAAAGAGTGACCTTGTACATTCCAGTGCGTTTTCTGGCAGGCGAGACACTACACTGGTCATCATGAAAAGTTTTACATTTTAGAAAAATTATAATTATAATAACAAGTAAAAAGTTATGAAATTGAATAGCTCAAAAAGTTTCAAGATGTGTATCCCTTTTCTTCATAACAACATTTGATCAAAATTGATTAAACAGCAATAGAAAAAAACAAACATAAATGTGTGTTTTAATTTTAAGCGTTTTCTTAGTTTGTTACAAAACGGCCGATTCCGTCTTTGTTGAACATTGTGTTTGTCTTTTCAATTCAAGATTGACCCAACCGACGCTGTCCCTGAAATTGTTTCTTGTAATTTTCCCTTTTTTCTTAATCTTAGCCAACAATCCAAAATGAAGTCAATTGTGGTGCTGTTTTTGGTAATGACGACTATTGTAGTCTCCATTGAAGCCGCTCCCTTCCCAAACGACTGGGAGGTAGATGCGTACATCGACACTTACGAGCCGGTGGAGAAACGGGGCCCTGTGGTTTCAAGTAAGTGCCTTGAATCAAGTCTATCACCTTTATTTGTTTAACATCTTCGTGAAAAGCGTAGCCTTATTGAATGGTTTTTGTGTCTAACAATTGTAATTTTACATTGTGATTAAAACAAGCAAAATGAAAGATGAAGTGTTTTCATTAATTTGTTTATAAGACGGTGAGTTTTCGCCTTAAAATGGTTGTCTTTGATTGAATCAAATTTTAATTTCTTTTTATAACGTTCTACAAACAAACATTTTGTATGCATCTAGTTTCACATAGTATAATAAACAAAGCATCAAAGCTATAAAAAAAAAAAATTATTTATTATTATTATTATTTGAGGTTTCTTCCTCACCCCACATCCACAACTCAATCGCCACCCACCCTCCGATCCTAGCCCCGACAGAAAGTTATTGCTCAAATTTAATCCCACAAATTCCCCCATTTTAACCCTTTTTAAAACCAGCTTGCCGCAAGGAGGGAAGCACACAGCAGTGTTTCTGCTTTTATGACCGGGAGGGGAACATCGTGAAGCAGTTTAAGTGCAGCTAAAATGGCGGTAATCGAGTAAGTCTTGTAAGTCTTGTTTTTAAAACTACTTTTCCAGTTTTACGCAGACATCAGATTTGTTCACGTCAGATTATTTGATTTAAAGAAATTAGAAATGACATAACAAGAGCACCAAAGGGGGCCTTGTTTAAGAAAAATTCAAACGGAAACTACATTTTTGAGGGCCAGAAGTACCCTTTGGAAAAAAGGGCGCACCCCTGTGCCCCCTAAATGTTTACCTATAAGTTCTGGCGCTGTCGACAATATTCAAGTCATTGTGAAATCAGCGGTTAGCTGGGCTGGATCTGAACCCACAACCTGGTGATTGCGAGTCCTTCAGTCTTACCACTTGTGGTATAAGTATTTAGTATAATCGCCCAGTAAATCGCAAGTCGAAAACAAATTAAGAGATCGACATCCACTCACAGATCCCAACTCAGTAAGTGAAATGTAACTCATATTTTCTTCCATTCCGAAACCCACACTTGACTGTGATTTTTTTTCAAATTCTGTCTTTCTCATCAAGTCTGGAAGAGTATGTGTTCCTATGTAATTAGACGGTGCTTTAATTATTAAACATGCCTTTGAATGAATAGCTTTCAATGAATTCGATTGAAACCTAAACACATGACAATATCCGCCAATTATTATTATTATTTTTTTTTTTTTTTTGGGGGGGGGAATTAACTCAAAGCTATGCGAATGATGCAATTTTATTAGAACCCCAAATTACTCTTTTGAGTGTCTTGTTTGACACCAGATTGAATTCTCAAGTCGATTGTATTGCATGGTAGAGACTTCTTGATAAGAAATAAAATAATAATCTCTTACGTTTGTTTTTCAGGTGACCGGTACCACTGCAGCCGCAGCCTGTCTCCACTTCTAGATGCATCATGGCTGCCATTTTGTGAAACACCCAGTGGCTATACGGTTCACCCTTGCTAAGAATAAGGTTTTAAAGCACCCGAAGGCTCAAGATGGGTCTCTGGAGCTCTATCTATTGTAGGAACCATAAAGGACGCATGGGCACCACTTCAGCAAGCAGATGTTTTCTGTTTATCGATGACAGCAAATGGTCATTGTCGGTACTGATCTATTGTTGCATCAAACGAGTTAAGTTGCTGAAATGTGCACATTTCACATTTTTAGCTCGAGGTCCCAATCTTGAACCTTCGGCGATCTATAATCTTTGCTTTAATGATGTGATTCAACTCTCCTTTATCATCGCTTTACATACTGCAGATATTGTTGCTTCCTGGGAGTGTATAGTTGCGGTGCTTTTGTTTAAAGTCACGGTAGTTTGGGAACATGCAACGACTCACAAAACAATTGTGTCAATTTTACCGCAATCCCGAAATTCAGCACTCACATTCTGTTTGCCACCGTAGAGCTTTTGTTCTCAACCGTTTGCATTTTTAAAATGCCTGCAGCCAGGTGCTTTGTGTTCGCAAATTGTTTCCCTTAACACTAATGAAATAATTATAAGAAGGTTGACCACCGAATACCGTGCATAGTATTCCATACTAACTTAAAGAGAGTACGGTGAATTTGTTTCACCACGGTGGCGAGCATGTTTTGTATCACCAATTTGGCAAATATTAGTCCGTCTGCTTTTGCTGTCCCGCGCATCTTTGTTTTTCCTTTCTATGCTTCCCTGTGTGCAAGACCAAAAGTATTACCAATCCCCATTTCAAGCATAAGGGACTTCTTCGCTACGTTTTACGCGCACATTAGCGGTAAAAGGCCGGTGTTATTGACAAAATCTAGACAAGCATTCAGATAGTGACAACAATAGATCATTCGAAGGAAATATGTAAATTGCGCATCGTGCATGCGCACGAACACTTTGGTTGGCAAAATGAGGAAACATCGCTCCTTTTTGTATTGGACTGATGGTGGCGGACGCGCACGCGTTTTTAGTGTGCGTCTGCATAGTGCACAATTCTATGGCGTTTGCCAACCAAGAGTGTATGTACGCATGCGTAAAGGTAATGAGCACATTTCATGGGAAGGGTCTATTACCAGTAGAACAGAGTGCAGCCAAGCACCTCGTTTTACGGCCAACGCGCGCGTAAAATTATTTGCGAATCAGTCTGTGAAGAAGACAAACACAATTCGGCAAAGTAACGGAAGACATTATATAATTTAAAATTCAATTATGTCAATTATAGATGCTCATATAACGGTGAGACTCATATTACAAAGCATCACATTTTTCATTCCATTTCATGTAAAATTATTTCTCGGTGTTCAATGTTTTATTTATTACGTTTCCTGAGAAAAAGTTGTAATAAAGTTATCTCGCAAAAGTCAATATCAAGCATCGTCCCTGTAGACAAAACGTCTGAGAATTTGTTTTTTATTATTATTTATTTAATTATTCTTTCACAATATGGCTAACTAAGTTAATAACAATCCTGAAGTTATGCATCAAAATGGGTTTTGGGGTATTGCATGGTGAGGCATCAATGCAGATCCAGTTTGCGGTAACACCCTGTATGTATAATTTGCTGTGTAGATTTTGTTCTCTGAGAACTTGTCCCGTCGATCTACTGAGCAAAAGTAGCAGTCCTGGCTGATTTCCTACCCCCTTATTGCCCAGGTATAGTAGTTGATAAGCAGTACAGTTCTTTTCAGAACTAAGATAGTCTCCCGAATTCCAAGATCTACGCCGCAGCAGTTGAATAAATAGAAAGACAAGCTCTCAAAGAACAAATCTAGACAGCAAAGTAGATATAAACACATGGTGTTACCGCAGACTGGATTATACATTTATTGCCCATCAATCTATACTTCATACGCTTAAGCAAATTTGTTTGCTATAATTAGCACGAAAAATTGCTCACCGTCATAGAGCTGCTTAAGCAAGAAATATTGCTTAACTTCTTTTTCGCTTAGCAGAGTGAGCAGAATACCAGTCAAAAATCGTACATGTGACATGGTAGTTTGGATGATAACCTTTTTCTGGTAAGCATAATTTTGTTGTGATTGGCTACTTTGTTTCTGCTTATAATAAGCAGCTTTATGAAGTCGGGCACAGAATTCATGAAAACCATTCTTTAAATAACTTGGTTGTACTGGAAATGAATTATGGTTTTCCATGTAATTTCTTGTAAAATCGAAAACAAAGAGTTCTTGTCCTAGAATCTTGCATTACAGTTCAATATATACATTCAGTCTGAACAGGAACAGGATCAAACATACTCAAACAGTTTAGCTACCGTATTCATCCATTGACATTATTGGTGAAGTTTTACAGACTGAAGTAGGAACAGCCGTCTAACAAAGATGAAATCAGTGATATCAGCCTGAGAGTATGTTGCACTGTTGAGCTGACAGATTTTACCTTTGCTGCAAGAGATTGAAGGAGTGACATCGAGGCTCCGCCCAGCACGCCTGACCACACCCAATGCAGTCAGGTTCTTGATCTCGTGGTTGAGTAGTCACTGCGGCTCGAAGCGACCGTCAGTGCCATCTGCCAGTCAGCCAATACATACGAGGAGAAACATACATCTCAGAAAATGGCGAATTTGATATCTCCACAACCGCGGTATCCCCATTTGCCAGCCATTCTGATGCATTCCTCAGTACTACTAAGATTATCATCATCGTACCAGTTGGTACAACCACGTCTGCTAAGAACTGTAAGGTCGTTAATGGCAATTTCATATTCGTAACGATCAAAAGGTCCTTGAAAAATTAGAATAACTTGCAAAAAAACTATCAAAATCAATAAATGAATGTTGGGGACATTGGTTCCCCAAATGGTGCAACCAATATTTCAGTGAAAATGACGTCAGGTAAACTCACTGGGTAACTACTGGCAATTTCACACCAAGCTACAATTTTTTTTACCACTGTCAATACTATTTTAAAGGACCTTTTTTTAATATCTGCACTTATTTCTTTACGGGGAGATTTTAATACTTATGTTTATGGTTGGTACTGCAGAGGGCCCAAATATATACACCTTTGACACACAATGAAAAAAATCAACAGCAATGAATCAGCTTATTTATTTCATATACATTTATTGTTATTGTTATTTAAATTTGTAATATTACTGAAATTATTTACATTGCAAAAAATACATGAAATAATATTTGGGTGGGCTATAAACATTATATAAAAAATGACCATTAAAATAAACCTTTACTCCAAAACAAATCAAAGGAAAGTTAACGTGTATAGAAAAAGCTACTCACTTATTATTAATGCAAGGATCTTTGCAGAATTAGATAAAACTACTAAAAGCAAAATAATATTGCTTAACGTATTCACTGGGAACCTGTCACTAAACCAACTCTAATAACGACATTCAATTTTCACTTTGTTATAGCTAAGCAATCATTTTTGGTGCTAAGCATACATCTATGAATTAGAGTTTAGAGCTTTATGAGATTGGACCCTGATGTAACTATGAGAGATCATGTTTCACAGTTCATCATTTGCACACAATGTAAAACATTAAAAACAAATATATAAAAAAGGGATCCCTGGCTTATCCTGACAACCCCCCCCCCCAAAAAAAAAACAAAAAAAACTCGACAAACAAATAAACACCCAACAAACAAACAAACAAACACCCCAACAACCCAACGAACAAACAAACAAAAACAGTAGGACCTCCAACAACCCCTTCTCGAGCTTGCTTTAAAAAAAACATTTAGTTTTTTCTCTTAAAACAAGTTTGCCTTTAAAATACATTGGCAGGGATTTTTAAAATAATTTAAAATAATTATGTAAGTGTAAACCGCACATCACACATGCGCACTAACACGACTGGTGGCCAAAATGAAGGAACATTGCGCCTTTTTGTATTAGGGGTTGATGGTGGCGCAACGCGTACTGCCATGTGTACAACTCTATGGTATTTGCCCACAAATAGTGTTTGTTATGCCACAGTAATAGATATTTCATTGGTCAAGAACCAATCACGTGATGTGCTACAGAAAAGCTCAGAGGGGAACATGGGAGGTGTACCCCACGGGGTACATAGCCTTGATTGTGCCCACCGTTAGTCTTCAAATTGCCAGGTTCACTATTAGAAGTAGCCCCGGGTATGAGGTTGTAATTATGCTGCTCAACTAAACAACGGAATGCAATGCTCCCCAATACATCAAGAAATATAATCTATGTCACTTTGTAATGTTGTTTCCCCAATCCTGTAATCTATTATTATTGTTGACGAGGTCCACGGGTTTTGTACAACCCCAGGAGCGACGGCACCCTCTGCTCCGTCTCAACGTGGAGCTATACAAACGGTCTCAAGAGCCAATTGCCCCTCGGTGTACGAAACACTATGTACCCAACAAAACACAGCGTGCGACATACGCACGCGTTAATTTAATTCGAATAGTTCATGGGAAGGGCTAATGGAAGAGTGGAGGACTGGGTGAAACCTCGAATAGAAAGTTGTTTTGGGTCTCTGTATGGCATTGAGAGCTGTCAACAATCCCTTGTTCGCGCAAAATAACATAAAATAAAATGGAAACAAATGAGAATGAAAGTACTGAACTCCATCTAGCTTTGATGCACTCCCAACTATTTAAAATTAAAAAGACCGATAGATAAGGGTGCGTATCCAATAAACACTTGGATATTAACAAAATGTTCTGAAATGTTTAGCACATCCAAATCTGACCCTTGACCAAGGATTTTAGCAAGATTAAGGGTCTTGCTGAGAATTGAAAAACAGGAGGACCAAATTGTTCACCTAAAAACTAACTTGAAAAAT
This sequence comes from Pisaster ochraceus, assembly GCA_010994315.2. Classification (NCBI taxonomy): domain Eukaryota; kingdom Metazoa; phylum Echinodermata; class Asteroidea; order Forcipulatida; family Asteriidae; genus Pisaster; species Pisaster ochraceus. The sequence continues at coordinate 5,225,013 of CM021538.1, read as the reverse complement.
GGTCCAATGTTTTTTTTTCCTACTAATACTAAAACTTACTTCCCAAAATATTATCTTTTGATTAAGGTAAGAAAGGATTCATTGAAAAGTATTTAATCAAAGGTGTACTTTACCTTCCAAGATTATAATCAAATTGCAACATATGGCTTAATTTTAAAAGACTCAATATAAAAAATGGTTTCCACAAATGTGTTATACATTCATTTTCAATTAGAACATATGTACATAAATGATTGAAAAAATGTAATTATGTGAAGGAAAAAGAAAAGAAAAAAAAGAAAGAAAGAAAAAAAAAAAAATGGTTGAGGCATGAAACAGGTGCATCCACAGTTGGATCCCTGTTCCCCAACGCAGCATTTCCCTGAAGATTAATAATCAAATATAATCCGATTAAAAACCGGCATGCAATTAATAAATAATCCATTCTTATATTTAACATCTCAAATAATACTGAACGAGCCTTTTGCCGAGTTAGATTTGAGCAACCTCGGGTACAATGACTTGCTTAGTTACGTGTTATCGCTTCAATTTGAATTCCTCAGGCTGTAGAGACAGTTGCTATGCCAAACGGTTCTTCGGGACAAGCTTTGGTATAGCAACCTCCAGATGAGCAAACCCTGGTACCATTGTGCTGTACACATTCATTCAAAGTTGTGTATGGGTGTCTGCCGTCTCTAGCCCTATACATGTATCAATTTATTGCTATCTATGTGAGGCCTTTCCTTTGTTCCTCTTACTTAACACTCTCCATAGACAAAGCGCACGAAAAAATGTGAGGACACAAAAATACAAAGGATTCCAATGTGAGGACAGCATTGTCCCTTTTGTATTCCTTTGTCCCCACTCTTATGGACAGGACTCTTCCTCTGTGCTGTACACTGTAGTATAATACAAAAGTGAAAGGCCGCCAGGGCTATACCCTCTTTTAACATAACTATGCAAAAGCTTGCCTAGACTGGTCCCCTGTCTTTATCCGCAAGGATAAAGACAGGCAACTAGCATCACCTAGTGTTGTTTTATTTACTATGTAATGTGAACATGTACATGTGAATTGACTGCGAGTCTTCGTGTGAAATGAATGCTAGGTCAAAGGTACATCTGCCAACATCCTTTCAGGCTGGTATCTGGTGTTATTTACGAGCCTTGAAGTGTGACGTCAGATGTTCAGGCTAAAGCTTGCCAGATCAACTGTCTCTACAGTCCGAGGAATTCAAACTAAAGCGTCAACTTGTGATCAAGCGAGTCATTGTACCAGACAGTCAAATCTTACTCCCAAAATGGCTCATTACTCAACATCAATCACCAGTAACACTGTCTCATCGTAAAACACAATCAAATGTAACAACAGTTTTATATCAAAATGTGTTCTAAAACTTAAAAGTAATGCAACCATTCACAGTGAGTTTTTTAACCCTCAACAAATCTGTCCAAATGATTGTTGTAGTCCTTTGATGATAAAAGGGAAAGAAAAAAAAAACCAACAACTCTGAATCTAAACAACAGAAATGCTGTACAGTTTCTTGAAGAGAAATCAGCTTCCTCAACTGGAGCAAATATTAAAAACTTTCTCTCCGCTATGAAGTTTATATCCTCAATGTAGAAGTTCTCAAGTGGTGAAAATAGTCTGGTTTCGGCAATGAAGTTGGAGTAATTCATAGAAAATCCTCCCGGTCTTTATTGATGGGCCGATGACAAGAGCCCCAAGATGTGTTGAAGCGACGAGAAGTGCTCATTTCACCAATAAGGAACTTCAGCGGGTGTACATGTATTTTTTGTACAAAATGAGAACACCAGAGAAAATCACAGACAATGCTGCTGCATGACTACGGAGATGAAGACACGTAGGCCTACATGTCCCAGAAGCTTGTGGTCAATGCGCTCCCTGTGATTCTTAGGATGTGTCCGAGTTGGCGGCTATGGCTGTGACTGTTGCTAAGGGTGTTGCTAAGGACGTACTATACTTTATAACACATGACGATGTGGTGATCCGGCAATAGCCAGAGCCATAGCCACCAGCTCAGGCATGGCCATAGGTTGTATCCAACTTACAGTCTTTGGCTACAAACTGTATCATGGAAATGTTTATTGACTTCAGCCACAGCCAAGTCGATCAATTGGACATGGCTCTTTATTCCCCCGTTTACTTGCTGTGAACATTAAACCCAATCAAATGAACCACTTTTCCCCACCGTCTTTCCATTGGTTGTAAGTTCCTGAAGCCACCAAAAAGTGTCTCAAAATGTGAATGAACATGCAGGCTTCCACTCAAACAAAAACGAGGCATCAGACCTTAATCACCACCCAAGGACTTAGGGTGTATACGTAATACTTCAGGTGCAGCATTCAGTTGATGTGCATTTAGAACGAAGCACACTCCCTGCATCGGCATAAAACACCAGCATGCTAACAATTCAAACTGCGTGTTGTTGTAATACATGTTGACCCAGTTCACCTGGGCCCCCAATGTCACGGCTCTGCTTACAGTAAGCAAAGAATCGGCGCTTATGGAATTCCGCGCTTGGCATCAAGCGCATTTCACGGCTTAGCGGGAAATTGTTTTGTTTTGTTTTGCCACGCTACTAGGCATTCTTCGCTTACACAGCTAGCGCAGATATTCAGCGCTTGCAAAGTAAGCAGAGAATGGTGACCGTAAGCGCAGAATTCGGAGGTAAGCAGAGCCATGAAATTGGGCCCTGACGTCATCAACACAATCAATCTTGGTTGAGCCATTTTGGGAGTCCCTTTCCGTGAGTGTTATACTGTGGATGATGCGCACACGTTGATACGTTCAGTCGTTCACCACACTCAACTTATCCTTACATGCAATTTGCATGTAAATCGGGGATCAGGTCGACTTAGTGGTTTCTTTCCCTGCCTTTCACTTCTGCGGACCCCGATTCAAATCCCATCTCAGACCGGAGCCTTGCATGTGGATTGGACTTTCAGTCCATACCAGATTGTGTTGTTTTTTTCCCATTAAGGGCGTTTTCCTCCCACTGAAACTAAACATTTCTTTGTCGTCTCCTATTCATCTTGTAATAATGAGCTGTTGGCTGTTGGATGAGATGAATTTGACGCCCGAAATGGCTGACCATGGATAGAGAGTATCTGCGTGTGACATCGATGCAAGGGGTCAATATGGTATTTCACAAGTTACCAAAGAGTATCATCAGGCCATGTCCCAATTGGCGGCTACGGCTACGGCTAGGTCGCTGCTTCATCGTGCGTTAAAGTATAAGATGTCCTTAGCAAAACCCTTAAGCAACAGCCCTAGCTGAAGCCGCCAATTCGTATACGGCCTAAGTCTCTATCTTCAAGTTGTAACTGGACGCCAGATGTAAAAGACTGCAAGTATTGAAAAAATTTGGACGTTGCATCTGCAGTACGTACACTGATCATGCTGGTGTTGTCAAGTAGTCAAACTGTTCCATTACAGTTTCTAACTGTTCCATTACAGTTACATTCAGACATTGGTGAAGAAAGTTTCACTATAAAGACATCAACCGTCAACAGCTCTGCAACCTCCTCCCCCGTACCTTTCAACATGCAGAATCTTTATGTACAAGCCGACTGGTACAAATTTCTTAATTTGGAAGAGATGACTCTCAAATAAATATCCCATCGTAACTTGTCCTCACTCTTTTCATCCAACTTCATCCAAATTAGAAATTTTTCACGTAGCTATCTTACAAGTCCTGTGAGTGGCTTGTTTTTATCTGGCACTGATTTCAATAGATTGATTGCTCCTTATGTTGGTGGACAAATCGGGGCGAGGCCCACAACTCTAAAACCATCGTTTGTGTCTCTGGAACACAGCGTGTGTCCCTCACGTTGTCTGAACTTTTTACTGCGAAACACAGATTTGTAAAAAGACTACAAGATGCACAATTTCAGAATCAGGGGTGTACTGTTTTGCCTGATGGTGAAGTTTCTTCAGACCATTCTCTGAAAATCGTGCATGGCAGCTACTTCCTCGTCCGTCTCTATCCTCAACAATCTGTAACATGAAATATCAAACAAATATGCAATGAGACCGCAAAGTGTATGTCTGAAGAGCCAAAGCTCAAAACGTGGTCTCCGAGCTTCCATAAATGCCTGGAGTTACATTTTTGTATGGGCAAGGCCACTTCCTTAGAATAAAATGGCCTTCCCTATTGAAAATCCTATGCTTATGCCTACGACTTTAAAGGGCATCAAGGCTAAAAC
>CM021538.1:5180962-5191521 GCA_010994315.2 Pisaster ochraceus | reverse complement strand
GGGGGGGACTTTTTTTTTGATGGGGGCGGGAAGGGTGAACGCAAGTGATTTTGACGGAGCACTTAACAGCGAAACGTGAATTATAACAATAAGATACTTATGTTAGAAACTATTATTATTCAATATAATGAACTTGAATTCCTTGGTAGGGGAGAAGTTTTTTTTATGGACCATCCCGATGAACCTGTCGTTAATTGCTTTGCCAAATGTTTTAGCCCACTGTTTTAAGAAAGCCAAATGCATGTAGGTTTATGTCTTTTGGTCCATGTTATACACCTCTCCTTTCGATACGACTTTTTATCTGTATGTTATTTATAAAACACTGATGGTACCTGTTATGGGTGTGTTCAATTCGGGGGGGGGGTAAAAACAAATACAGTTACTACAATTTGCTGCCAAACTTTGGCTTCATGTTCATATACACATGTCCTCAGATGATTGGTACATCTTTTTTATTCTGCCTTCTCTGTTGCTTCCCCCTTTGGCTCTAGCAATAACAGTGGAACACTTTTCTCGTGCTAAAAGGGTTCAATCCTTGTATTTTAGGTTTGCGGTATAATATCATGCGTATATCTACTTTGCTGTGTAGATTTTCTCTTCGGGAACTAGGTCTTGCTTTTTATGATTCTACTGCCGCGGAGTAGATATCAGAAATTCGGGAGACTACTTAATTCTGAAAAGCACTGTTTTGCTTATTAACTATTTACTACCTGGGTATCGCCCGAATTTCTGATATCTACTCGGCGTGTTGAGTCAAAAATAATTATCATAAGACTTTTTTTGCAGTGATTTGGTGTTCCAAAGTAATGCTACGACGGATAAAGAGCATAATGCAGGAGCCTCATTGCGCATTAAACACACAACACAACACAATGAAATATTACATAAATTGTTATAAATAAGCATGAATCCTCCTTTCTCAGGCATTTGAAAACACACAATCTAATGCAACAAAATGTTTGTTCTCTCTCATTATTTTGTTGCAACTGCGATGACCAATAAACTGAGCCATAAATGTTCACAGGTTTGTTATTTCATTCATGTTGGGATACACCAAGTGAGAGCACTGGTCTTTGGCAATTACCAAAAGTAGACCACTCCTTCAAAGAAGCTACACGGGCCGTGTCCAGACTGGCGTCTGTGGGCTGTTGCTATGGGCATGATGCTGCACCCGCTATAGATTCGAGAATAGCCCAAAAATACATATTGGACTTATCTATAGTAACTAGTTCTTGTATAGCGCCTTTTTTCTTTTCTTTTTTTCAATAACGTATCAATGCGCTTTACATTAGTGTCCTGTCTTTAAGCTAACGGCGTTCCTTTTTAATCTTTCTCCGCTCCCAGGCTGGGAAACAGCCCGGGCTGCCGTGGCGCTCCGAAGGCTTTTTCAAACACAATATCAAACTCTACCCTCGCAGGTACCCATTAACAACCCTGGGCGAAGAGAAACAATTATAGTAAAGCATCCTCCTCAAGGACACAAGGTGGCATGAAACCCACACCCCGATCCAGAACTTGACTTCGACGCTCTAAACCGCTCGCTCGGTCACAACACCCTATGGCCTTTGCCCCCGGTCCTTGCTCTATGGCACTACATAGCCGTGTCTTTACTGCCCACTTAAAACAGTAGGACTACCACACACCCCTTGGCCAAGATACTCGTCGCTTAGGCCTGCATAGATACAGTCGTCATGCACAAGTCATGAGCATGTTGGACGGAAAATATTTAATTTAATATGTAAATCGGTACAACAAATTAATGTAGGCCTTTATGACACAAAGTTTATGAATCCTTTGTGCAATCACGAAGGAAAACATTGTGAAAGTTCCTCAACCAGCCAGATTCATCTCTCGAGAATATTTCCAAGATTCACCACAGTCTTTCGAGTAATGAAAGTAAAAGTTTCTGTCTTGTACATGATCCTCATCTTAGAAAAATAAATGTCCGTCTGAGCATCATCAGTGAGATATTTCTACCTCCATGCTAAGATGGTTCAATAAATGGTTTGTGATCCTTCATTCATAGTAAGTTGCATGCACCATAACCACGGCAAATAGGGTCGGGCTCTGGTAGCAAGTCGAGGCGTAGTTGTCAAGCTGATCGTCCCAGACGCTCCGGCTGACGATCTTCATCCCCTGCCCTTTCACGGAGCCAATGATGACGTGAACTGCTATCTTGTACCGGTCGTATTTGAGTTGCTTCACCCTGTTCTTCACGTCTTCACTCAGGTTCCGAGCGAGCTCCGGCGTCGTTTCCCGGCCGTAGTCGATTCCGTCCAACATGGACTCCGTCAACTTCTTCACCAGTTTCTCCACTCGGGATGCGTTGAAATGATAGTCCGGATCGGGCTCCATCTGGAACGTGTTATCAATTTGAATGCCGCTGTTTGTCGCAGCGGAGCTGAGCTTTCCCGTGCTGGGGGCAACGCTCGGTGCCAGGGAGAATTTCCGGGTCATAGTGCCACGACCGCCGTTCGTTCCTGGTTGAAACTTGGTGTTGCCACCGGACAGCTGCCCGGGAACATTGAGACGTGGGGACGGACTGCCTCGCGGAGTCGTCTCGGCGATGTTTTGCATTTTTCTTTGTCCATCCATTCTTTGAAGATAGAGTTCTTACAAACTCACTTTTTAATTTGTAGTACACTAAAATGAGAGCCAATTATTGATAAAGACGATAATTGGGTTCTACATAATAATGTTTATGTTTGTGTGAATCAAAATCAGATTTCAATTAACCGACTGTCGAAATTCCTCGAACGTCTCAACTTATCCACTGCTCTGGACGATGATATCCACATGTAAGTGTCAGGTCGCGCTCTTTATTATCTTTCAAAATGTTAGTGGCCAAATTGTAGCTGTCTACATCACGGCCATTTCCTTATTTCACAGTATAATCTTTCACAAACTGCTGTCAGCTCAGATGTAGGGAAAGGTAGATCAGTTTCTCGAGGGTATGAAACAACAGAGACAGGATGAAACATAGCTAGTTACATAAAAACCGATGCTTGGCACTTTATTATCCAATCGTGTTCTCCGGAAGACAGGTCTTAAATGATGTTGGTCACCACGGATGAAACTTGCGAAGTGTTATAAAACCTTACCGCTTACACACAGCTGCCACCAGCACATTCAGGAAAAGCAAGAAGTATAAATATCTCCTCAATGCAGATACGTTGTATAGAAGTCTTTCAGCACTTTTACAACTGATGCTTAAACTATTGCGAGACGGTCATAAACGCTCCTCCTTTTGTTGTTGGATCCGTTTAGCTGGTCGAGTGTGAGCTTTGCTCCATTCTTACGGTTTTACACAATGACATCTCCAGCACAGATTTTTAAAAATATCCTCTTGCTCAAAATCTGACATGGGTGCTTATCAGTAAAGCTGAATTCCTACAAGCTTTTAGAGATGTACCAGTTTCTTGTTGAACTCCGAAGAGAAGACTAGAAGAGGTACTTCATGTAGAGTGAGCGTGTAATCTTTCCTTGTGGATTGTGTTTGCTCAAGGTTCTAAACCGATTTGGGTGTGATCTTTAAAATGACTCGAGCGTGAAACCTTGTTCTGCCCGGGGCGGGGATTCTTAGGCTTTTGTCGGCCTAAATTCCTTTACATCACCATAGAGGATTTGTGTTTGTATTGACGACATGGGATGACCGGCCTCGCCACAAAAGAAATCCTGTTTCTCTTTTGATAAAGAGGTACTGTAGGTAAATGGACTTTACTTTCCCGTAGCAACAGTAAACAGCAACGGGCATAATGTATTTACGCAGAAAACTAAATAAGGGAGCATGGCTATAGAAAGCACTGCTCAGACCATCCGCTTAGCAAGTCGGGCAATATTGACTTTGTAGTATGTGAAAACTTTTAACGACCGAATAAGAATGATAATCCTATGGCTAAATTGGAAGGCTAATGACGCCGAGCCACGAGCAGTAACCGGCTTGTTACCTACCAATAAAGTCAAAAAGCAACAGCAATTTTGAATGGAAATGTAGCAGAGTTAAAAAATAGCATTTTAACGTGGCACATCTATGAACACAATTAGCAACATCAGATATGTGTTACTTCAAAATGGGGTGAAATGGTTGATGTCCAAAAAGAACATTATTTTTTGTTTGTTTTTTCCAGTTTCAACTAAACTGCAAATTGTCATCAAATTAGGTGATGACGTTTTCGAGCAACCAGTGTAGAAGTAAGAATTGATAAAATTGAGGGCAGACTGTAAATAATTTTGGCTTATAACCTCATCGGTCAATATTTCATTAAAAGAGAACCCTTGTCTTTTCCCCCAAAGAGACGCCATTTTGAAGTGATACCCTCGAAAGTTCGGATATAATATACAAGTACGTGAAAATTAAATGCACGTGACAATTTATTTCAATACTACAAAGTTACACAAACATAAACAAATAGTCTTACACAATATTATCTGATCGTAGTTCATCAGTTTTCATGCAAAATTTAAGGCAAAAATTAAGGCAAAAAATGAATAAACTGTTTATGTACGGAGCATTTTCAAAACAGGTAATGTACAACTTCATGCGACTTTTGTTTTTTACAATTTAGAACAACTGAGGCATTGATTAATAACTGTTGCTGCACGGCTGTTCACATCCTATTTGAAGCAAGATATTATGATTGTACAGTTACCATGGTTTACAAAACTCATTACCATTGTTCAATCAAAGAAAAAACCTCCCATGTCAGAATCTACCCGGATACAGGGTTCCAGACCATGTTCTGGGCCAGGCTGACCCTGAAACTGGTCAAGTTTAGATCGGATTCTTCGTCAGTTGGACCCATTTGGAGGTTTCTTTGACACAAATTCCGGGTTAAACTGATCCTCGAAACGGGCACCCCCCTTTCCCCTGGGACCCACAACCGGGCTGATTCTGACCCGGGAGAATGCAGGCAAAGTGATCGCTGGTGGTAAAGCCAACTCACTGACTCAATAATATATGCATGGGAATTCATTCTTTTGGTATTTTTTATACTACCACGAATATGGATACGCTCTTTGAATCAAGATACGGTACGTCAAATGTCCTCATTCTTATTGAATCGAGATAAGGTAGTCTATATTTGCTCATACTGGTAAGCTTACTCTCTTTGAATCAATATAAGGTACATCATTGGCAATGTCGGTGTTGTGGGGATTGAGTCCCCGGATGTGTGTGTGTGTCCCCCATACAGTAAATTAGCACGGGCTGAAGGAAGCCGAGCCAAAAGAGGGCGCTTTCAGACGACATTTCTGCACAATTTGCCGTGGGGGGGGGGTGGGGGGGGGGTGGGGGGGGGACATGGGGCGGATCTTTGAGGGACATAATCTCCTGCCATATCGTCCACTGCTACTTGGATGCTTACACTCTGATCAAGATTGTCATAGCATCGGTGCAGCAGCCAAAATTGTTCTAGCGACGGTTACATTAGAATAATGCATATTATTATCAGTTGGGAAACAAATTGTTATGGGAGACTTATTTCATCTGTGCAAAAAGTATTCTCGGTACACAAGCGACGTCATTTTTAAAGCACCCCACACTACATTTTAGAAACACAAAATTTCAAATTCAAACATTCGACTACATGTACTTTCAGGGACATCTACTGCCCCCTCCCTCCTCCACTTTTGAACCAACCAAGTACTAATTGAAACTTTTTTTAATGTGCTGGAAACAACTTAAAATCGTGTCCTTAGTTCAACTCGTTCAATACGACTTAGCAGAGCAGTGTGATTCCAATAAACAGATTACAACCGCCCGATCCCGCCCTTTCTTCAACAACACTTGTAATCCCCTTTTCAAAAAATGATCGATTTTACGATACATTCCATTTCGCTTTACTTGACTCGAGATTAAATCACGTATCGATTAGTCGATAGTGACAGGCAGTGGACTAACACGGTATAGAAAACAACACAAGCCGTAGTTTTCGAGGCGACCGATTATTCGAATATTAAGCCACGTCGTCACGGCGATCGCTCGAAGCCAGCTGTCGATGCAACGGGAGATGGGTAAGTTGGAATCATTTTCTAAGGTGAAACCAGAAAGAAGAAAAAAAAAAAGAATAAAAGATGAGCGTGTCAGTAAATGGAAATACATGTCATGGTAGAATCGTCGAAGTTGCTAAACTTGAGGTTGTATCTCCCCCTCTTTGCGTTTGGCTCAGCGCCTTAATGGTAGGGTATGTACTTTTGGTAATTACTCCACAAATTAATGACCATAAAAACTTACTTGGTAAAGAGCACCGGAGAGCTGTTGATGTTATAAAACGTTGTTAGAAATCACCCCCTTTGAAGTAATGTAGTCATTTAGAGAAAGATGTAATTTTTCATTCAAAATTTGAATCTGAAAACCTTTTCAGGCATCTGAAAGCATATGCAACAAGGGTGTTTTTTTCTCTTTCATTATTTTCTTGCAACTTCAATGACCAATTGAGCCATTCTTTTTACAGGTTTGTTATTGTAAGCGTATGTTGGGATGCACCAAGTGAGGGCACCGGTCCTTCACAATTACCAAAAGTATACCCTGCCGTTAAATGACACCAGAATCAACCACAAGACCCTTCACTCTTGTACCTTGACTGTCTGCGTTCTCTTCCCAATCTCTCTGGGCGTTCTCTCCTTGCAGACCTTCTTGGGGAACGGCGACATCTCCATGGCCTCCAGGCAGTCTTTAAGATGTGGTCGCAGCCTCTTCTGTTCGTACACCACAATCTCCGGGTCTCCCTTGAAGGCCAACTCAGTGGCGTACGCGAGGGCGAACACCCCGCAGTCGCTGGACCCTCGTTGGCGGTGCATCCTCGGTAGACGCACCTCCCATGTTCCGCAGTCGTCTCCCTCACACAGATTAATAACCTGATGGGTCAGCTGTCGTGTCAGCCCCATGTTCTTGCTGTCCATGACCTTGATGTTTTCCCCGGTCTTGAAGAGCGTGACCCAGTGGCTGTTGCCGTTCTGCATCACCTGGACCCCGTCTGAAACGATTGGTTTGAACTGGAGGACATTTCCGAGCACGGGCTCCTGTAGACCCTCCAGGGTGGGGAACTGGCGGCTCAGCAGCCGCTGGCCGGCTACTATGTGATTGTCTGTCAGCCAGTCGCCATCTACGAGGATCGTGCGGTCTTTGGCTTGAAGGCCGAGCTCGGGGACCCATGCATCGCCCTCGACCTTCACCTCATCAGGTGGTCTTCTCTTTTTGGGCGTTATGAAGTTGTCTTCCCCCTCGCATAATGAATCTGCATTTCGTTTTGTTCCAGATTTATGATCCCATGAAAATACCTGTGGTTGAAGAAAAAAAAGGTGTAAAGTTCCCTTTTAGATGTTTTGCTTTGCTCGGATTCTGGTCAACACTGTCAATTAAAAAAGAAAAGAAAAGTCAACCCCCTTTTATTTTTTATTTTTTTTTGGGGGGGGGGTTAGGGGGTTGGGGGTGAGGACATCCAAATTAATACCAGTCACAATGTAAACAGACAATATACCTCATGGTGCGGAATCCCTACAATGGGAGGGGAAAGACAAAATGGGTGAAAATTAAAAAACAGGGAAACGTATTTTTTTCCCTAACAAAATATTATTTCATGACGTCGAGGGAACGAACTTTATACTTTTTACGTGTGTCCTATCTTTTCTGTGTCTGTACATTAAGGATCTCTGTAGTGACGGTGTTTATTGAAACTGACGAGGCATTTTTGCACGTGACCTTAATCCTCTCATATCCTCTTCTCCTATGTCTCTCCACACCAAATTGGTTGGACTGATCCATTGATAAGCACTTGTTATTAATTGTGCCAATAAAATGGCTTGCCACATTCCGTCTGAATCATTTACTTTGGCAATGGCTATAAAAGGATATGAGACTGCTTAACTACAATGGGCATTGTTGCAAGTATTTGATAGTAACCCTGGTTGATACAACCCACTAATAATCGATACGGGTCGATGCTAATAAATCAACCAATACCGAATATTGTAATCGATATACTTACCCGCTGATCGTTGAGATGGAATCCACGAATGATAATCTTGATATGTTTATTCTCGATGTCACTGCAGATGTGTACCGTCTTATGGCTCGGCTCGGAAGGGTTGGTGTCCCTCTCCTTAGGGGGAAAAAAGAAAAGAAAAATACTCTTGGTCCACGGTCCAAAGATCAGGATATTTTGTAGATAATTAATCGTACATTACCGTTGGATTGGAGTGGGGTATTTATTTTTACATTTCTTATTTATCAATTGATTAATGAACTTAATTAATTTCTTTTACTTCTTTCTTTATTTATTATTTTTATTTTCTTATTTTTTTTTTTTTTGGGTGGAGTCAAAAGTACGAAAAACTTTTTTTGCGAAAACAAAACCATTTTTTAAAACACCACATTACTAAAAAAAAATTTCCCAGAATTTTTCGACTGCTACGTGGAATTATGAAACTAATCACCGATTTAACAGCTAGGCCTATTGTGTACAGCATTTTCAAATTAGATCCAGGCCAACACGGATAAGCATTAAAGGGGGGGGGGGGACGCATTGCCTTTGGTATGGGCGCTTTGGGCTATAAAAGCGGGGTTTTTTTATGAGATGAATATGCCGTTTAAAAGACGTTTAAAAAGTAGAATAAATTATAATGATTCGCAAAATATATCTCGAAATCGTGTGCATTTTCCATTTTCCGCCATTTTGTGAAACCACATTTTTGACTGCAAAATGGCGGACAGCGTTTTATTCCACGCAGTAAAATAAAAAACAAATTTCGTGAGATATTGTGTGAGTCATTTGTATAGTCTACTTTTAAAACATCTTCGCATATCAAACACTTTCATAGCCCCAAAGCGCCCAATCTGCAGGCAACGTGTCCATTTAAGATTTTCTGCAAAGATAATCGATATTCGTACTTTTTCCTTCGATTTTAAGGGGGAGGGGATGGTTTCGGTGGGGATCTGAGCAGGGACGGGGTCTCTCCTATACGCCACTGTGCGTAATCCTGGACATTGATAGAAACAAATGGGGAGAGGAAGGGGGAGGGGCAAGTGAAAATGGGGTGACTTTGTCGGGCATATGTTAAACAATTTTGAATTTTGTGCTGCTTTACAAGGATATACCACCGTCACCCCCCCCCATGGACACTATGACGTCACTGCCGCCATTGGTGCGGCACTGTACACGAGGTTATTGTTTCAGGACATAGGGAAAAGAGTGAGTGAATTATTTTTGGCGCGGAAATGTGTTCTCCTGTTAAAAGCAAGCATGGGCGCCATTTCAGCAAGCAAATGTTTTGTTACCATCATTGATAGCAACGTTCATTGTCTTCGCTGGTTCGTCCTGCTCGGAAAATTGCTTGCTAAAATGGCGTTCAGTGCACGTTTCACATTTCAGCCCCAGTTTCCCAATATGAGCTCAATGACCTTTGATGTCAAGTGTGGGTTGACCGATCGACCTCGATTTGTATGTTCTCTGCTTTTAAAATCTTGTTAAATTCATAATTTACGCCGTGAGGAAGCAGGAAGTTATTTTCCGACAATATCATTTACCAATAATCTTAAAAAAAAAAAAAAAAAAAAAAAAAAAAAAAAAAAAAAAACAGGGACAATTTAGTTCTGACCATTTTTAAAATTTTACAAATCACTAATTATGCTAAAAGTCCGTCCTACCATACATTTAAAATCTACAGTATTTCACAGGAAATTGAACTGTTTTACAAAAGTTAGCTTTTTGGTGTTATTTAATGAAATAAATCTTACCGCAAAGGTAAAGGAGTCCATCACACCTGGAGACATCGCTACCGCCAGCCCCTCGGGGAGTTGTGGCTTGCCGTCGGATTGCTGTGGGCCACACTGGGAAGGTCGAGTTCGGCTTCTGGGCGAGACCAGCCAGAAATGGCGACCCAAACTCGCTGGCTTGGCCCAGGTTTCCCTTAAATTTCGTTTCTTGATTCGTTTTGGAAGCTAAATTATCGACACAAAACATTTTGACAAAGACTATTGTTACAGCTCGTCCACGTTGCGCAACACAAACGTTTTTAAACAACAAAGAGTTTCGCGGGGGGGAAAAAGCGACTGTTTTCAGTTACTGCCAAATTCAAGTGCCATATCACTTAGTCACAAAACAGTCGTTGGTTCAAAACGACATACGGGTTTTCTTGATATAAAGGAAAGTTATGTAATCACTAAAAGTCGTGGAATGCGCGGGAACAATGCACTTCATTGGACGTTAGAACCCCCGTACACGGATACTATTTGAAAAACAAGGTATTTAAAAAATATACTTGTTTTTAAGTTGTCGACGGTTCGAAAGATAAAGGCGACGATTTTGATAAAAGCGTTTTTTTGACAAACTCCAGAGGTCGCAGGTTCAAATCCAGTTCTATTCATGTGTCCGCCATTAAAAACAACCCGGGACTGCGGGGCCTGGTGCAATCCCTGCAAATGGCCTACAGCAGTAACGTTGTATGACTTTTGACTGGTTGCCGATCAAAGAAATTGATGAAATAGTGAGACTGCCAACATTGGTAGAGCACGTGATGGTACATGTAGGCCCATACGTAACCCCCCCCCCCCGCAGGTTCAA
>CM021538.1:5170046-5180952 GCA_010994315.2 Pisaster ochraceus | reverse complement strand
CCCGTTGCAGGCCTGGAGTTACACGGAGGGAGGCGTGCCACGTTCTTGCTGCAGACTGCACCGCATCACCTCGTAAATCCTTATGAAGTGCTATTTATAGCCTCACAATTCAAACATTATTCGAGCTGCAAACCAGTCTTTAAAATAATGCGCGCTTCGATACGCCATACTAATATGCGCAATTTTGTTACATGGCATCAAAGGGATTGTTGCAACCTTGTTGTGCAAAATGGAAAAATGTTGCCTTCAGATTGCGCACTTTGGGCTACAAAAGGCGGTTGTGTTGAAATTAATATGGTTGGAAAGATATTTTTAAAGTAGAATTCAATGATTCACATATACATCCCTTTCTCTATGTGGTTTTTGTGTAATTTCATGATCCACTATTTTGTAGAACCAAATGTTGACGCCACAAAATGGCGCACCTTATGTTCTGCATGCTGCGAGAGGCAACTTGATGGGTTTTCTTTTTAAATCACTAACCCACTAATTACAACACACATCTCTTAAAAGGGATAAGTAGTAATTCCAAACAACAACAATTTGAGAGATTTGAATGTGCCCCTTTCAGGCCTCTCGTTTTGACCCTAGGAATGCAACTATATGAATACAAACTTGAATATCAAGACTTTGTGATTTAATGATCCCAATTATGCAAACAAGTAATCAAACCATTCTATAAGAACAAAAAACAAAATATATTCCATTCATACAAACACTTCAAAAGTGGACGGATGTTTTTTCGTGGTAACAGTACTCTAATACTACAATATTCCCAATGTGTAATTAGTGATAGTTTTATATTAAACATGTCTTGGAATATTAGGCATAAGAATAATGTAAATATATCATTTGAAAACAACTAATAAATTCTTGCTTTTGTGGTAATGTCCAGTGGAATGGTTTTTATGGAAAAGAGGACGGATCTTTTCAATAATATAGTCAAAATTATTATTACAACATTTTACATTTTTACTTAAATACCACAAATAGTGTTATGGTAAATCATTAATGCTAGCTTATAGTTATGATCATATTATAAATGCACTGGACGGGTTGTAACCTTCTTAATATTCAAAATTGGTGTATATTCCATACATTTCATTTCATCTTTAATATAAGGCACAAATTCATGTTGGTGGATATGAATTTTGAGCTTTGAACAAATACAATTTATAATGTTATATTATAAATGCTTGTTCAAACTTTGTCAAACAGATACACTTGCATTTATTATGATGTACACACAATGAATTTGACAGTAAAATCAAAATTGTAAAAATTATCAGAAGTTGAAGAAAACGAATGCATTAGAAATCCCACATAAGTGTTCACTGAATGCAAACGAAGGAAATAAAATATGAACTTGGTTTAACTTAAGGTATCAGACCGTTGGTTTGTAAAATCTATTTTACAAAATAGAGAGACCACCAACAAGGGGCTAGACAGCTCAATTGGTAGAGCGCCTCCACATTAGTTCTGGGGTCTCAGGTTCAAATCCCGCTCTAGTCAATTTTTTCTTTCTCCAACCCCAAATTAAAATTGATTTACATGTACTTCCAACATTGGCCAGAAATAAACCGTTAACCAATATCTGCCTAACTACGGGTAAACGGTAAATGAACACGAAGTCAGACTCTTTCTTTATACTTTCATTACTAGTGACATTAGTGGGGGAACATGGCAAAATGTACATCACATTAAAGAAAATGAGGTGCTCTTTCCACAGTGTACAGTTTAATTGGAAGTGTTTCTTTGCAAGGAAGTAGATAATCAATGTCTAATGTAACACACCAATAAGCGCTACAGGCTTGGACAGGAACGGTGTTTATGTACTGTAACCAGTCAGGCAGATACAGGTTTAAAAATATTTCTAAACAGGTCCACATTTTTGTTAAACCTTTAAGGGATTCACCATTGAAAATGTCAACGTGTATAAAGGAAAAACTTAAAACTCTACAAAAAGACCGCAATAAAGTTTTTAACTCTCTAGTGAAATCTTTCTCAGTATCCTCACTGATACGAGGGGTTGGTTAGCCAATAGACCTCAGGACATGATGCTGTTAGCGTCATCAACTGCAATTGTCGTTACTGTAATGGTGAATACAGAGCGAAGATCCTGTATGGAAAAGTAAAAGGAAATGGTTATAGGTATTAATACAGGGTATCTGAACACTAAATAAAGTCAAATTTAGGACTTTTTTAAGACCCTTTTAATGCGACCCTTAACAAAATTTAAGACCAAAAGTAAGTGAATAAAAATCCACAGATTTGATGAAATCACCCTATTTCATAGAGCTGCTTAAGCAGAAAAATATGATTAGCAATGTTTTTGCTAAGCATAGATAAGCAGGATACCAGTCACATGTTGTACATGCAACATGTTCTTTTGGTTGGAAACCTTATTTTGTTGTGCTTAAGCAGCTCTATGAAGTTGTGCCCAGGAAAACTGCTGAGAAACCATAATTCTGTTGATCGAACACACTCACCGGTGTCTTGTATCTGTGACACATAGACAGACAGTCTTGAATGATGGGATGGTCCAAGAGTCTAAAGAAGGGTACCGGGCTGAGCTTGTTGTCCCCAAGCTCACGATACACACTGGCTAGACGCTCCTGGGAGAAGGTGTCCTCCGGGTCAGAGGTCACACTGAAGCGATGGCTGTCACCGAGCGTTGGTTGACCGTGGTGTAACACCTGGGAAGAAAAACGGGACGGGCCGAAGTGATTAGTTTTCTATTATGGCAGGTTGTGGCCGAGCCTTCTCGTGCAAAAGACTCAAGAGTTCTGGGCCAAATTTCATAGAGCTGCTTAAGCACAAGAAGTAGCTAAGCACAACAAAATCATGCTCACCAGAATAAGGTTACCAGCCAAAATACCATGTCATGTGCACTATTTCTGCCTGGTAAGCACAACATTTGTAAGCGAAATTGCCTACTTAAGCAGCTCTATGAAGCACTCTTAGCTTTAACTGCTTCTCTTCACCTAGGGGTAAATGGGTACCTGTGAGGGCAGAGATGGTTCTTGTGATTGATTGAGCTTGGGAGCTGAGATTGTTTAAGGAGTAAAATAAATGGCCATGTGACCAGGGGTAAAAGATTGAGTGCCATGGAATATGCGACCAGGGGTAACAGATTGAGTGCCATGGAAGTCACTCCCTGTGGTGGATTTCAGCACTTAACAATAAGTCACTATTATTGTTATTATTCTTATTAAAATGGTGATATTATAACATTTTATTTCAGCGATTAGGGAGCCGTCCGAAGTTTTCAACATCTTCACAGTCATACGAAGAGTATGGTGGGGGATGGGGTGTTGGAGACCTTGTATGACTTAAGAAAGATATGTAAAATGTCGATATCTAAATAATAATATGCATCAATTTTGAAAGACAAATTTCGATAAGTTTTACTTTTCAGGGAGGGGTCCTCAAAAGCAGTGCTCTGTGTACGACCTGAAAAATGTTGAAAACTTTGGACGGTCCCTACATTACACATTATTTGCATGGGCACAAGAGTACTCAAGACTTCTCGGTTTTGAATTTTTGCTGTCAATTCTTTTCAAACCCTCCATGTTTTCTTTTCAGCTTGTGAGCACAAATCTTCTCGGGGGTTCACACTGTTTTATAGTATAACATAGATGCAGAATGGTATGCTAACCTGTACTAATGCCTTCAGATCCACAGTGGCCTGTAGAGCACTAGGTGGTATGCCTTCTTCAGGCGGGCCCAGGCTAGGCTCAACTCTCTTGTCTTGCAGCCTCACCTCATGACCTGCAATAACCTCCACAACCTGATGCAATAAGACAATACAAGTCAGTTAATATTTATAGCAGATTAAGCTGATAGGGCTTATAGGTAGGAACAGTGCTTATGTACTGTGACCAGTCAGGCAGATATGGGTTCAAAATATTGGTTGTGAACAAAACGTCAACCGAACACGGTAAGTTTGTTTTAACGGGACAACTTTTGAAGTGGGTACCTCTTTCATGACGCTCAGGTGGTCCAGCTGTTTCTCTGATGGCTCTGCCTCCTCTAGTTGTGGGCGGGGCATGTGCTTTGCAGACACCACACTGAGAGCTCGGAAGAAGCCATTCAGAGCGTCTTGATCAACACTGAAGTACAGGAGCTGAGAACGAGAAAGAACGACCGTGAGGAACATTGGTAAATGTACACTCT
The DNA here is from genome assembly GCA_010994315.2 of Pisaster ochraceus. Taxonomy (NCBI): domain Eukaryota; kingdom Metazoa; phylum Echinodermata; class Asteroidea; order Forcipulatida; family Asteriidae; genus Pisaster; species Pisaster ochraceus. Next base: position 5,176,776 of record CM021538.1, on the reverse strand, counting down.
TGAGTTTGAATGGAGCAAAAGACCTGTGCAAAACAGCAATAGAGGTTTAGTTCATTTTGACACTATGACATTTCCTAAAAATGATGCATTTAACATTGTTTGGACTCAGTCTTATGGTGACTGGCAAACTATCCATGCCAAGACATTTATAAACTCTGCACTACTTTGAAAATAACTGATTTTTTCAATTTTATGATCGAACGAATCATACTGAGCAATCCATTCTCACATTTAACCCCCTGGTCTGTCCTGTTGCATGTACATTGCGTTCTGTGTTGGGATCGGTGGTTGCCGTGCGTATGTGTTTAAATGATCATGTACTGTCTCTGTGTTGACAGTGGGACTATGTGTTCATTCTACCCACTTTGGTGTGTGGAGCTATTTCTTACTGGTTTGGTGGATCCACAGGATTTAGCCGACAACCAATCAGCAAAGGCATAGTTGGGAAAGTGGTTTGATTAGTTAGAACAGACAGCCAATGGGAGCCCATCATTTGCAGGGCTTTTCTCATTTAGGAGGAAGCTTTTCTTACTTAGCATCATCAAAATATGCTTAGTTGCATCAAGTTTGCAAAAACTCCCCTTACAGTTAAATATGCTGCAAACAAAACCCTTAATTCTTGCAAATGCAGACTACAGTTTTTCATTTATTGTGAATAGTCCCTAGAAAATTGTACTCCAATGTCAAGAAAACTGCCTATCCAGGGTATCTGCACTCTTTAAAACGTCAAATTTAAGACTTTTTAAAATCCTTTTAATGCTAAACAGCTACTACAACTGCTCACACTTTGTTACTTTTTTACACGCAGCGTTGTTTTCTTCTCTTCGAGCTGGTAGGAAATTCATTACACGCTTCATCAAATTTTTTGTTTTAAGACCTCAAGTAACTGAATGTAATACTTTTTAAATGCTCTTTAAGGCCTTAACTTTGGATAATTCAATTTAAAACTTTTCAATACTTGTTAAGGCTCCTCAGAAACTGTTATGTTTTACATTGTCTGCATGCATGACGTGTGTTGTTGTTTGATTTACAGCTTGTAGTATTTTTGTTTCCCTTCTTAGGAGTCCTTTTAATTACTTGTAGTTTCTTAACATTTTTCGGTGTGTTCTATTGGCTTTTTGCTTAACTTCTTATTATCTGTAAAGCGCCTTGAGCGTCTTTTTAGGCGGATTTTGGCGCTATATAAATACTTTTTATTATTATTATTATTATTATTAGAAACCCTGCTATCAATAATTTGTCAGAGACAGACAAACTTCTCTTACCATGTTAGTGTAATCCAGCACAGGGGGTACTAAGGTAGAGTCAGCAAAGATATCAAAGAACAACCTCTGCACATGGGCAATCCTGTCAAACGGCACAGGTTTGCTTGGATCTTCAGGCGTTGGAGGTCTCGGGTCTGATGTGTACCACAGGGCCACCTACAGAAAGATGAAGTCCACAATAAAACAACCTTTGTTTTTATTTCAAACTCTGTCGGTTTACATTATCACCCCAAAAGAGAAAAAAATGCATAAATGCTGGTAGACAATATGGTTAAAAATTTGATGTACTTTTCAGTGCATGTTAGTAACAGCACTCAAATCTAATCCAAGACAATCAACGCTGAGTTGTTGTTTTTTCCTTCAATGCTGCTTTTTACTAAAAGGTGACAAGATTTTTATTGAATTTTTTTTTATAGAAAATTCGCTTTGCACAAAGCATTCGCAGGAAGTATGAACCAGGCTTATCATGCCTGTAGATTTTTTGAAACCCTAGAACAGTCTTTCTCAAAGGCTAAATGAAAACAAAACACACATAAACAGGTATACTGGTGTAACAAAAGCAGTCAAGTGGAAAGAGATCAAAGCACAAAGCACACAGAAAAAGCGAGGGATGAACTCTTTTTTTTTTTTAACTCATCCATCATCCATCATGACTGTACCTGATCAAACTGCTCCCTGGTCAACGTTCCCAAGCCTAGAGTGTCAACATCCTTGAAGCGCTGTAGAGTGTCGAGAAGTTGTGCCTGAGAAGGTTGAGTAAAAGGCTGAGCAATCTGTAGCATGAATGTCCGCCAGTCGATATACTCAGAGTCTGGCGACAGTATGGTGGCTAGCTGCTCCAACTAAAAAAATATATATATAAAATAGGCAAAATTAGTTCTTTAGAATTTTAATATATATAAAATAAGACCAGTCTAAACCAGTCTGCTTTTGGATTAAAAATCCTTTTCCTGTTAACAGTGAAGGATTATTTTCTGTCAAAAAGCTACTTTTTTCCCCTAGCCATGAGTAATTTACTTGGTCAATGAATTCCGTTTGGGCACTCACATAATTAAAGACATTTTCTCATTGGCATTTACAGATTCCAATGGCTGGTGTATTTTTTTTTACGGTCGTGTTTCTAAAACACAAAGCTGTGGTGTCACCACCGTAGCCCTGGTTCAATTCCCAACTAGGGCCATGTGAGTAAGAGATGTGCGTTGGTTCGCTCCTATGCACTCCTTACAAACCTTACTATTTATTGGCAGTGGTTAACGAGTAACTCATTCTCATTGAGTAGTGGTTATAATCGTTTACTCATTACTCACTCACAGGCACAAATTACGGAAAAGAATTTGACATACCTGGTTAAGATTTAAGCTCATCCATTGATCAGGCAGGGCCTCTGTTCCATGCTGAAAAAAACAAAACACATCCAATTAAAATACAACCAAAGTCAACTACGGTGAAGTGTCAAAGGCAAATGCACTAACATGAAAGTATACTTATGTTACATGTTACATCCTGCAGAAAGAGTATTTAGTTTTCAATTACAGGTTTCTACTGGCCTTCCTCCACTTGGCACGTGCGGTGATCTAGCCAAAAGAAACATGCTCTAGAATGTGGTTGTTCGAATCTCAACTGGGTAGCCTGAGGAATGTTTTGGCAAAACTCTGAAGGTACTGAGGTTACAGTGCTTATCAAACATCAGGGTATGGGTAAAAATCCAAAATAATATTCTTCATTCACGAGGGACCTCTTACATTTTTTTTTTTTTTTAGTTTAACCTTATACAGACTTTTCATTTCTGTTTAATCATTACTACACACACACATGGCTAATGTTATCCATTGTTTAACTCAGTTTAAAAATCATAAGTACGACGAAAAAGTAAAAAATTATTTCCTTTTTTAGAAATGTAGATACTATATTTACGATGAAACTAGCAAACACACCCCTTGCATCACGCGCAACGCTGCTGGAACCCCGAGGTCACAGGCCAGTTTTTTAGGCACCAAATACAGCTATCGCCCAATGATCTGCCTCCTTTTTCATCAGTGAGGGCGCTGTTTTACAGTGTGGCGTCATATGCAAGGGGTATACATTCAGGTTGACCTTTACTTTGACCTCTTTGGTTGAGTGGAATTCGGTCAAATCTTGAGGTCACTTGCAGCCACACACAAAAAAAAAATTGTGGGTACTAGCCGCTTGTGCCCACTACTGTCTCTCTAAAGGGTTGATTATCATTTCATAAAATTTCTCAGTTTACCGTCAATGCAGTCAAGTCGGACAGAGTATCCACAAATCCCTTGTTAGAGATGAACCCGGACGGCGCTGAGCGAACGAACTGTTGATACAGTAACTTCATCTGATCCACAGTGAATGTGTCTGGTAAGGCAATCTCAATTGGGGAGGGCCTCGGTGGGGGGCTTGGTGTACGGAACACTTTCACTTCCTGTAAAAAAAAAAAAAAAAAACAGGTTTAAACAAAATTTAGGTGAGTAGTGTTAGAGCTTTCCATTTTCCCTCAACTTAATTGCCTCGGTAAAATAAGACTGCTCCTGCAATCACCGAGGGAATCATAGTTTTAACCATAACACTTAAAGCAGTCAATATTTGTATAATATTTCATTTTGTTCAGCAACAGGTATCTCTTGAGTCAAGCTTTTCTTTGCTAGTCACCACATGTTTGTGCTTCTATCTTTGATGACACTGGGCTTTAGATATAGAGGGTTAACAGATAGTAAATCTTGTTTACCTTGTTGATGAGGAATTCATCTTGCAAGGAGACTAGCTCTGGCTGGATTTTCTGTTTCTTCTCGATGTTCTCGCCAAGCACTTCTGTCACGGTGTCGATGCTGTGAAGAAAAGATTACACAAACACTCGTTAGACTTCCTAGCGCTACAAAGTGTTTTCTGGGTTCTTTTTATGGCATTTACCAATCCTAGTCCACAGGACCTACGGCTTAATGTCTATATCCAAAGAACAAAGCAATTATGGCAAAGAATCTTCCTCAAGGACACGAGTGTCACGACTTGGACTCGAACCCATGAGCTTGAGAGTCCAGCGCTCTTACCTGTTCATTTCCTGTTGGAAGCGAGCCCCCAGCCAGTCATCCATGTCCTTGTACACCTCCTCGGACTTGGCTTTGAGCTCCTGGAGGACGGCAATAGCGTGGATCTTTGTCAACTCCATCCTCATCTTCAGGCCACTCTCTAAAGGAACAGAAACATATCAAATGACAGGACGCATCGACGTACAAACAGGATAATATCGTCATGTCAATGCAAAAATGTTGTATTTCCTAGAATAGCACTTTTATGTGTTATGCGCGAGTTTTTATAAAACATTGTATCTCAGTTAAAATAGCCCGGATGTACACACAAAACAAAGTTCGCGCCGAGATTACAACATTTTTGCACGGACCATTTTCCTGCGAGATACAACATTTAAGCTAATTCAAGATACAACCTTTTTGCACCGACACGACAACTTGGTATATAAGACCATCTACTCTAGAATGCAGGGTTGGTGATGGGTTCAAATCCCACCCAAGTAGTAAGCCTGTGGAGGTTTTTTTTACACAGGACTTGGAAAGCACTTTGTATACAGTGCTTAGCACACGTCAGAGTTAGGGTCAATCCAGTATGATATTCGTTTTCCCCGATGCAGTTAAATTATTACATCCGCTAAGCATATTACTTACCTTCATGTGAGATGGCTGCTAGGTATTCCTGCTTCATCCGGTCTCTCAATTCCTTCTTAGCGCGTTCCTCCGGGGTATCCTCTGTTGCTATATCAATCATTTGGAGACGAAAAATGTAAAACTTAATCATCTTTGGAAAAGGGATTGGCACAGAAACTGCCATTTAAAAATTTTACGGCAGATCAAAAAATTTTAAACAGTTTTTTTTTAAACGAAAGAGGCACTGTATGAGCCTGACTTAAAGTTTGGATACTAACATTTATAAACTGTGCATATCAACCACACTTAAAGTAATTAACAGTGGCCCCAAAACAATAAACATGAACGAGCAATCACGCAAACATCTCACATCAACTTTTCTTTCTTTAGAACTTTTTTCTTCTGAGCGTAATTTCCTCTGCATTAAACAACATGCTTACCAGGTGGTGGTGTCGGTGGCGGGGTAGGTGTGGCCGTCTTCTTCCCCTTCTTGGGTGACTTCTTACCCACCGGTGACTTCTTGCCACTGGGGGATTTCTTGCCACCAGCGGGGGACCTCTTGCCGGAGGGTGACTTACTCTTGCTTCGTTTCTTAGCTGGCTTCTTGGCATTCCCTTTGTCCTTCTCTTTGTCCTTCTCTGCCTCACGGATCTTCTCCGCTTCGTCTTCAGCATCTCGAGCAGCAAGTTCTGCTGCAGTCTGTTGTGAGACACACAGAAAAAACGTCAAAGGAAGAGAACATAAGTATCTTTGCAAAAAAGGTTTAAAACAACTTTCACTGGCTCCGCTTTGCTGGGGGTCAGATTGCATGCAACATTCAACAGTTGTGCGTACAGGCGTACGAATAGATTTTACATTGAGTACTAGTACAATTGATTGCGTTTTGTAGTGTTCGCGCCGGCGTAAGCTTGCATGACAACACACATATGGCTATGATTGTCGAATGCGCCGTCTTAATCAGCAAAAGCTATGTCTTTATCAGTGGTTTACAAGGTAAACTTGGTAATGTGATCACCTTATAAGACTACGTAAACTGTCTAGGGTATTTATTAGTAAAGTTCATCTTTTTATACCTTTTCTTTGTATTAGTTATGAACAATTAAATGTGTTGTATTGTGCTTTTTATTTTTAAGGTGCAAGAACACACTCAAACTTAATGTGGTTAGTTAATATTATTAATATTAAGTACAAAGAAATCAATTTGCTCCTAACGATATGCATGTAATAATTATTTCAATTCACTATACATGGAAGTTTGAAATTCTTTGTTTCAGTTAACTTCCAGGATATGAATTGCATGATCAACGTTTTGAGGGATAAGTGGATTTCTTCCTCAATTAGAAACCCTTGAAAAAAATATAGAAAAAATGAAGAGCTAAAAATATTTTAAAAAGACAAACTGACTAGAACGAGGTTTGAACCCATAACCTCAGAATATAAGAACCAAAGCTCTACCCACTGAGCTATTTCCCCCTATGTTAGCAGTCTCCCTTAGCTTAAAATATCTTGTTCGTGGAGGGGGGAGGGGGCACCGATTGAAGATTAAAGTAACTTTTTGTTTTGGTCAGGGTTTCAAATGAAAATCTGTGAGGCACTTCCATTATTCAAAATAACAAAATTGGGTAAAAACAGTTACATGTAAATTGAGAAAAATAGCAACAACTGTGCATGATACGGATAGAATAAAGTGCTGATGAGAAAGAGTCACTGCACACTGCATAATCATTCTATATATACGTGCACCCCTATAGTGGCCCTCTAGTGGTTGTGCACAGAGCGGATAGCTAGAACCTCCAATCC
>CM021538.1:5101781-5113592 GCA_010994315.2 Pisaster ochraceus | reverse complement strand
TTTTCCTTGTAAAGCGCTGGGATACCCAGCACTCTATAAATGCCTTTTATTACTATTATTATTATTATTATTTACCCAGTCAGTTTCCTTTGTGGTTTGTCACTTGATATTTGAAATGAAAAGTCACATCCTCTTAGGGTGATCCCTTTGCTTCCGCTTTCCAGTGTGTATCGACAATTTTGGTGTGATCCCTAGCTTCTGACTGACTGGCACCCTCGAACAAAAAACATTGTCCAAATAGGGAAACCGTTGCCAACATTGCAGCTAGTTGGCTCAGATGGTAGAGCTCTTTTTGCCTTAAATGCACGTTGCCATCATACACATAAAAATACAAAACAAGAAACAAAACAATCCAAGAGACACTAACCGATGACAGGAACCGAATAAAAGGAATCTTGAATCGCTGTCGTTGCCGTCAGACATTTAGCTCCTGTGTTCTTACAACACTAGAACCAGAAGGAAGTATAAATAAACTAGATAACAGTTCTACAGGTATTATGTTAAGAGATTAAGATCTTGATGTTTATGTGTGGGTGTGTGTGTGTGTGTTCTTTATGTGTTTTTTTAAAATCTCCAGGGATCTGTGAAGGCTTTGAGATGATGCTTGTGCTTGAACTCGCTGAGCTTGGGCCGCTTCATAAATACCTGAAAAGACACACGTAAGTCAAAGTTTACTGATGTCAAAGTTCAATCTACCAGGCGTGTGAAACATCCCCGTTCTTTACTTTTTAGTTTCGTGTTTTTCTCGTGGACTCGGCTTTTTCCCTGCCGCACCATGAATACTAGAGCCTGTTTTCTAGAGCCTTTTTCTCCAACCAGTACACACTTTTTGCACACAGAGTCCGTAGTGCTTACTGCGTTATCGGTGAAAATTATAATGCATCCCTTAGCTTGTAGTTTCATTTGGAAGGATTGGGCATTGTGCATTTTGTACATGCTAAACTTAATCTGATCTTTGGTAGAGCTAACAAAGTAGTCGAAGACAGTGTTCATGTTTTGTGTGAACAACCGTACAAATGAAATAAACCTGTGAAAATTTGTTGCAAGAGTCGGGAAAAAATAGTGGAAACCCACGCACAATTTCCAGGATGTAAACACATTGTCTTTAATTTTTGGTTGTAACAACCCACATCAGCTGTTGTGTTTTTCAAGGTTTTCAGATACAGTTTTCTGGGTTATGACTTCATTTCAGAGGGAAATATTTTAACAGAAGAAAAAATGGTTCTAGAATGAACTTCATAGTCAGTGAGCTTTCAGACTTAAATTAAACAATGATCTTTTTATTCTTACAAATTCTGTAGAATACCTTTAAATGATTAAAAAAAATATATATATATATTTTTAAAATAATTTTTTACTAGATTTATTATGCATTGTCTGCACCCATGAAGTGTATTACTGTTTGGTTAATGGTTCTTCTTATATTCCGCCTTCTTAGGCTCCTTTAAGTTTTAAATTTTTTTTAAGGGTTCATGGAATTCCTGTTTTTGTTTACAGTTGTTTTATATATTTCGGTTTGCGCCTTGAGCGTCTTTTTAGGTGGATTTTGGTGCGATATAAATGCTTTATATTAATATTATTATTTTATTGTTGTACTGTTTGTTGTTTTCCATACCCAGTAACATGAGCATCCGTAATGTCCTTGAGCTGATGCTTCAAGTTGCTAAAGGAATGCAGTACCTAGAGAGCCAGAAGTTTGTCCATCGAGATCTGGCAGCCAGAAACGTCCTTCTTGTCGATGAGACGTTTGCCAAGATCAGTGACTTTGGAATGTCCAAAGCTCTCGGCCTCGACAGCCAGTACTATGTGGTCAGTAGCTTTTTGAATTTGAAATGTCAAAAAACAAACCTGAAATATGTAGGAGGGTTAAGAGTTAGGAAGGTTAATAGAATATTATTTTTGTTTTTATTTTACATATATATCGATGTGTTGTAAGTGCTTGATGGTCAGTGGTTTCGCGATTCCAACAATGAAAGGAGGAGGGGGGGGGGATTTACTCTTTTGGCTGCATTGTTGTTCACAATGTATAAAGGATGTTCCCCAAACTCTTCTTTTCCTTTGTCCTAATATCCATTAATTCCCGGCAAATCCCAGGATGACAAGGTTGTGTATCAACAAGCCTTTCTTGAGCCCTCTGTGGAGAACAATTTCCTGTAGGATTGATTTGCATTTCCTGCTTTGGAATCTTGTATGCCATGTACACACGTAGACAAAAAGTCAGATCTTAATTTTGGCACACATCTAGGTTTGTATGTACATCTGATGTGGCGTGTCATAGGCCCTGTGTGTCATAGGCCCTGTATTCAAATATTTTCGGGACCACCTTGGTCCCACGCACACTGCTTTAATGCGGGAAGGAGACGGACTCGCGCACCATAACCGGTCCAGATGTTCAAATACGCGCGGCACTTGCACAGTCTATTATTATAACACCGCGGCGGCTCGATTTCACAGAGCGCTGAGATTTATCTTAAGATGAGTTGTCAGTATCACCATAGTGATTTGTGTTGTGGCATCACACTTTGCTTAGTAATTAAGGTTGATGCAGTTAAGATTAGGCCTAGCTCTTTGTGAATTCAAGCCCAAGTATCTTAATTGGTTTTCATTTTTGTTTCATTTTTGTTTTCATTTTTGTTGGTTGAAAACTATATGAAGTCAGACTTTGTGTGTGCTGTTTTACTCGTGTTTCTGTAATGTTTTTCGCCATTAAAACTGAGATTGTTCCATTCTAAAATTGAGATTTTGTTCAATTCTAAAACTGAGATCGTTCAATTCTAAAACTGAGATTGTTTAATTCTAAAACTGATATTGTTTAATTCTAAAACTGATATTGTTCAATTCTAAAACTGAGATTGTTCAATTCTAAAACCAAATTTGTCTAATTATAAACTGAGATTGTTCAATTCTAAACCTGAGATAGTTTCATTCTGAAACTGAGATTGTTCAATTCTAAAACTGAGATTGAAGCATCTTTGAGTTTACTTGGAAAACTCTTTCCAACTCTAACGCAGTAATACATGTATTTGAATACATTCGCCTATGGTAGAATGTAAACTCACATTGATCCCTAGGTTGTCACACTTTACCTAATGACGGGTGCTCACATGCCCCCCATGGCGTGTCTATATTTATAGCCGGCTCGCAACCTTGAGTCAATCCCTCCCCTCTGACAGTCTAGAAGTTGTAGCAGTGACCTCTTGCTCACCCACAAAGACCTCAACGAGGGTATCATGCACAACACGACCTTGCCCTGGATCTGACTTGCTGACATTTTACATCTACTCCGATGACACTTTCGCATTCCATGTAACAGTTTTTTTTCTCGGAATTATGACGGCTATTTTCAGTTTCTGTATAACCCAGGCATTGAGAGGTTGTCCACATCAGTAAAACAACAACAATTTAGTTAAATGCTTTAGAAGTATTGAAGTTGTAATACAAGTTCTGTAATAAGCAACGAGGACAAATAAGTTGACAGATTTCTGAAAGTTTAGTTTTTACAAAATTTGACTTGCTACCAATACTGGCGATACAATACAGTGTGCGCCCACACTCTGCTGATCAGAACCACACTCTGGTGACTGCTCGGCCAAGACACGCCAACTAGGTGCAGAAATTGTTACAAGTCTGTCATCCAGGTGAAGTGATAACGCTGTTTTTGAAAACAGAAACAGAAATGTTGTCACGTAAATCGCTTCAACCCAGTTCTGAGAAACTGATGACGGAAAGTGTCAAAATGACAGCTAAAACATTTCACCCATAATTATCAAATTTTTATTTAGATATATGATTGCAATCATTTTGAAGTCGTGTTATTCTCACTTTTATACCTTTCCACTTTCATTGCTTATATGTTCACTTTTTTTTATCACCTAATTGTTCTTGTCAATTTGTAATTACTTGCCTTTTGTTTTGACTGCTTTTATCTGTATTTCTTAATAACTTGTGGTTTTTAAATTGTACAGCGCTTAGTGATGTTTATATGACATGGAAAGCGATTTTTAAATAATAACCATTATTTTTTTAAAGGTATTTTCCTAAACATGCTGAAAGTCGTGCAGTCCCTAGAAAGATTTGTACAAAAAACAAGTGCAAGGCGAAACTAACCACAATTAAAGTAAACTCCTAAATGCAGTTTAAAGATAAATTATCTACGGCCAAGCAGGGCTGTGTGAGTTGCATTCAAGTCATAAAATGCAACTTACTTGGGAAAACTTGCCAGGTGTGAGTTAATGAAAGATTTCACGTCAATCTGATTGCTATCCAATTGGATGAATTACCCAGAGTTATAGCGGTGAACTAGAGGATTGGATCAATGACCTTTTCCAAAACCCACTACGTACTAACTCTTGAACCAGCCCCTTTACTTCCACTGGACAAGAATAACGTTACTAGTGGACTTATAATCAGATTTCCTTTTTAACTAACTGGATTTATCACTGCCGAGTTACCGCAATTTCACTCTGTCCTGTTAAGTGGCTATAAATAGAATGTCATTGATCTTGAACTTTAGGACCAGCGTGCATGAAGACTGGAGATTTCCGTCTTAATCTGAAAGGGTTACTCCTACGGATTCCAAATAAAGGAATGAAAGACCTTTAGGGATGCCCTGAGGTTGATTCTTTGAATTGTTCTCTTGTAATATCTTTGGTCCCTGTAATTTTATATTAAAACCCTCATGTTCACTGGCACAACAGATTGCCACAAAGTACCGTACTTTGGGTTGCTTCTGTTTGTACAGCTGACACTGATACCACAGACTGCCACAAAGTACCATACCTTCCAGGCTAGCATTGGGTTCATGGGTTACTTTTGTCTGCACAGCTGGTTTGATCAGGAATTCCCATGGCTTGTGTACTGTGGACTTAGTCTCCACAGTCTCTTGTGGTATTTTATGGCAAGGCCAGTTGGGCAGGGCAGTATACCAAGAATAGTGGGTTTTAATTTTAATTCATTAAGTGGAATTAATATTTATAAAGGGATGCCTTGAACGAAGAAGGTTGGTAGAGCACCTGCACGTTGACATTGTGGTCGCAGGTTCACGTCCCGCTCTAGTCAATTTGTCTCTGTTCAACCCAAAATAAAGTACACAACAATTGACCGTATTTTTGACCGCGTGAGGGTGCTTGCTCAACAGCCGATTTCCTTGCATCACAACAGAGTTTTATCGTATTTGACTGCCTGTATGTTGCCTTCTTGTGTCAATGCCAAATAGATCATAGTAAATAATAACAACAACGTAAACAACCAGCTTGTTTGACTTGTTCTGAAATCGCGTCAACTTGGTTCGCACACGCCCTCACGGGGTCGAAAATGTTGCGAATTTCTCAAGTATCGATTTTTATCGTTGTTACAGGCGGAGACGGCTGGCAGGTGGCCTCTGAAGTGGTATGCCCCGGAGTGTATCTACAGGTTTAAATTCAGCAGCAAGAGTGATGTATGGAGCTACGGTGTGACGCTGTGGGAAGCCATCTCCTACGGCAAGAAACCCTATGCAGTGAGTAACCATGCAAGAAACAGACATAGATGTCTATTATGTTTCATATTTAAAAGAGAGATGGCTCTCAACTCTAAACTAGCGAGCCAGCCCACTTGGATAGAATTGTGACTGGTTTCTCAGGTGATTTAACTATCAATTGGCCAGCGAACCACTGTTACGGAAGAATCCTTTTTTTAGAAGGTCTTGAGTTCTGGAAGATGTAATAATTGCATCAGGGATAAAGAATATTTTAGATTTAACTCTTAGATCAATGTTTGGTAATCTTTGTACAACTCACTGCTTTCCAAGTCAGTTTGGTTGTTGAGTGGTTGAGAAATCTAGGGTGCGGTTTAGCGGTCATTACCAAGAACTGTTTTGGTCATGTGCCAGTGATTCCAACGGCCAATTCAACCGAAACAGTCGTTGGTTACGACCGCCAAACAGTACCCCTTCTCTAGAATGTGGGGGTCATGTGTTTGAATTCCACTCACGTAGTTTGTCTGTGGATTTTTATTTGCGGGTCTCGGAAAGCATCAAGTTTATAGTGCTTATTATGCATTAGTATATGAGTAAAACTAAATAATGATTGAGTTTTTATGATTTTTTTTTTGTGTTCATCAATTAGAACATGAAGGGACAGGAGCTGATGGCGTTCATAGAGAGTGGATCTAGACTATCCCAGCCGGACCGATGTCCCGATGAAGCCTACGCACTCATGAGACGTTGTTGGGAAGACGAGTAAGTAATAGACACCAAGGAAAAAAAGTCAATAGACATTTCAGTCTTAGATCATGCTGGATTGCAGCTGGGAGGATGCAGAGCCGCCAACTCTCCCTGATTCTGCTGAAAAGTTCCCTGAAAATAAACCAATCTTTCCATGGTCTGGGCCCAATTACATTGAGCTGCTTAAGCAGAACATATTGCTTAGCAAAAATGAGCGGGATACCAGTCACAAACGGTACATGTGAAGTAGTATTTGGCTGGTTACCTTATTCTGGTATTAAGCATCACTTTCTTGTTGATAGCAATCCGATCTGCAGATACCATTGAAAACTATAAAACCTCCTTAAACACCCACCTTTTTAAGACTCACTTTTCATCATTTTATTGTTAATTGTTTTTTTCATGTCTTTTGTTTTGACTGCTTTTACAAGTGTATTTCTTAATAACTTGTGGATTTTTAATTGTACATCGCTTTGTTATATTTGTTTATCCTTGTGCATTGCTTCATGTACAATATTTTAACTGCTTTGTAGTGTTTTTAAAACTTGTATGGGCAAGGGAATTTCTTCTCTTTGGAGAATAAAGTTTCTTATGTCTTCTGATGTTGTTTTTACATGGAAAACGTCTTTTGAATAATGACTATTATCATCATAACTGATGATATCACTTTTTCTCAAAGTACCCTAATGTCAGACAAATTCTTCCACCACTCGCCCGATTACCGCATGGGCGTGCCGCACTGCAGTAGTAAACATTAAACACGCACAATGGCTTGGACTTGTACGCACATGTACACCAGTGAAACTTGAACTCGTTGTCTGAGATCCGGGTACTCGGGCTATGTCACCATATTGAGCTTCTATTTATATTTCGTTAAATGTTTGTACATACTTATCACTTTCTGAACAGTTTAGGCTTACGCCTCTTTCCACTTCTCTGGTTTGTAAACCTAATGCGCATGTGGTCATTTGAGTAGGGCGCCCTCGGCTAGAGGTCAAAAGGAGGTTGCTCATTGGCCCATACCTGTGCGTTGCACCTGCATATGCATTTCCATTGTATTTTTATCTTTGTCGTAAAGAATTAAGATTGTTCGCTTCTTAATTTATTTTTTTAGCTTGAAAAATTTACTTTCCTTCTCGGTATGCTAGTTGTAATTGGGGTTATGTGACCACCAAGGATGAAGTATTCACACAGCTGACTAAAGTTTCTAAGACAAGTGAAACTGTTCCTGTTTGTTTGCGTCTGTATGAAGATAGATTATACACAAAATAAGAAAATAGTTGATTGAAAAATTAATTTGTTATTAACTAATTAGTTAATTGTGGGTTCAGCTACAGTCCGGCTGCAGGGTTTCAAGGTTTATATGTGGTAATTGTCATTAGTAATGTGTGTGTGTTTTGTATTTTGTTTTTTGTCGAACACAGGGCCAGAGACAGACCAAGCTTTGGAGAGGTCGTTGACACCATGAGCGTTATTCTGAGACATCTCAGAGCCGGAACTCTGAGAATCCGCTAGAGGGCTTCCAGATTAAACTACACAGGCAGCAGTGTACATAATGCATAAAGCACCGTTCGCTATTCAACTGAGCCATTCAGCAGCAATGGTGTCAGACTGAGGCCATTTACACGCCATGTTGGCACTCCTTTTAGCTATACATTGCAATGCTTACTGTGACCTTTTTTTTCTTTTTTTATGAATTGATTGGCAGCTGGATATAATGAGGCCAATCTGGGGCCATTTTGGCACTCTGTTAAGTTGCAGGCTGCTGGTTATAGCATAGCAGTTCAGGCACCAATGTGGCACTCATGTTTCTCACATGTGGCGTTATTTACTTCAAGAATTTCCCTTTTCGTTGTATTAACAGGCAGCTGGATATATTGCAGTCAGTCAATTAGGCACCATGTTGGTACTCTTTGCATCCCACATTCAAATGCTTACTTTCTTGTCAGTTGAAAACGATGGATGGCTGGATATGTTGAGTCCATGCAGCTGCCATGTTGGCACTCTCTTCAGTCGCACATTGCAACAAAAGTTAAAGATTGTCACTGTGGTCAATGAAGAAGCAATTCGCCTCTTCCCAATTTCATGAAGCTGTTAAGCAGAAAATACTGCTTAGCAAATTTCTTATCAAAGCAAACAAATTAGTTGTGTACCAGTTGCACCAGAGTCAACTTTATGGAATTTTGGCTGGTAAGCCATATCTGCTAAGCAAAATAAAAATTTCTGCTGAGCAGTTTTATGTGCTTAACGGCTCTATGAAACTGGGCCCTGTACAGTGCCTAGTTTCAGCTGCTTCAGCAAAAACATTAGCTAAGCACAAAACAATCGATCTTACCAGAAATAATTCACCAATGCCATCTCAATGTCTGATTTCCTACTTCATTTTGCTAAGCAGAAAATGTTTAGGCGCTGATGTCTGCTTAAGCAGCTCTATGAAATTTGGCCCTGCACTGGCCTTCATCACAAGAAATTACGATTCTTGTAAGAAGAATCACTTACATTGTATGAGATATGATTATTTTGTGTGTGTTTCCTACAAATCAAAAAGTCTGTCATTGTAAAAATAAAAATAAATAAAAATAAATAAAAATAAATTGCCATCTATCAGGGTGTTTAGATTTGATTTTGGGATGTGAAACTCTCCGAAATTCAATTCTGTTTTTATAAAAAAAGAGCACAATGAATAAGGTGTCACTGTGTACCAGCCTTTAAAAGATTCCAGAGGATTGGAATTTTTTGTCAGCCATCAAAAGTTTCTAGCGTTAGAAAAAAACAAAAACAAACCACCTTGCACATGTGTAAACTGCTGACTTTACGCAGATTTTAACGAAGCAAAAGTGAAACTTCAGTGTCGTAATTTTTTTTTTTTTTATCATGTTAAATGTTTACAGGGAATTCCTTGATGGTTTTGCAATAATTGTATAGATGAATAATTTTAATATAGTGAATTTAATTTTTTAATGGGAATTCAACTTTTTATTGTTAGAACGACAGAGTATTTTTTCTTCTAGTCTTCAATAATTACCAAAGAAAAGAGTCATTACTCATTTTTAATCAAGTCAGAGTTACAACAGTTTGATACGTCAAATCTTGATCTTCCATATTGTCTTGTTGATACACTTTTTGAATCGTTCCCGTGGTGATATTATGGTTAAGTAAACAAATTCAGTTTGAAAGATGGTGGAAATGAACAAGTCAAAATGGCTGTAAATGTTTAAATGTGGAGAAATTCTTGTTTACAACTTGTAACCACTCTGAATATACGAAAGTGAATAGACCGGATGCACATGACCTCATTTGGGTAGGGCGCCCTCGGATGGAAATCAGTAGAAGGTTGCGCATTGGCCAATCTGTGCGCCATTTTTTAAAACAATTTGTAAGGTTGTAAATTCAAGAAAGCCGACGAAATAGACGTTTACTCTCATGACACCATTTGGGTAGGGCGCCCTCGGCTTGAGGTCAAAAGAAGGTTGTGTCATTGGCCCATCTGTGTGTTCCATGCGTTCATGTCAATGCGCATTTCCATTGTTTCATCAAAGTTTCACCTGTAAGCCGCTAATGCCTGCAAAATTCCTGTGTGGTGTTTAGGTCAAGGAGAGTCAAATGACAGCAACGTCATCCGTTTGATGTTACTGTTGCTGTGTAGACTGTAACATTTTAATGATGTAACCAAGGGAATAGCAATTTCCAACTCATCACCAACTGCTTTTACCACCCCCTCCAATCATAGAGTATTTGGTGTAAATGAAATATTCTAAGCTATCATAAATAACTGTTAATAAAAATGCAAATGGCGAAAACAAAGGCTTTGTGTGTGTTAAACAAGACGATTTTCAAAAATTCCATGCTTTCCTGCTGCTTTGAAAACTCAAGGGCCAGTTTTAAAATGTCATTTTAGACACTGTTAAAAAAAAACCTGTTTTGATTCTATTTGTTTAGTTTGGGGATGACTTGGTAGTTTTGGGTTGCTGTCCTCGAGAAGTGAATGTTGGGAGGAATACTTGTATTGTTTTTAAAGACAATGTTATACTTTGTTGTTTTTAAAACTATTTTGAGAATGTGAACTTAAGTAATCAACGAGCACATTCAATGCTTTTTCAACATTTCACTGGTGACCCCTACACATAGCTGCATTGGTTCACCAAAAGCCCATTTTTACGGAGCTGCTTACTGCTATAGTGAAAATGGAAAGGGAACCAGTCACAAACTGTGTACATTAAGTTGTATTTTAGCTGGTAACCAATTATGCTAAGCAAGATTTGAGTGTGCTTGGTAAATTTATGTTCTTGGCAGCTGTAGGAAATGGAAGTAGGTTGTGAGTAGCCATTATTGGGTTGACTAATAAAAGAAACAATTAGTAAGAGACTATATTAATACAATCGGTTAAGAAAGTTTAAACGCTGCGCTGGACTTTACACTTCATCCTGTGTGTTACCCGGAAGGACAAATAGAAGTGTAACTGGCAAAATCTCTTAAGCAAAATTGTGTTTCATGAAGACTGGGTGTGGACAGGCGTGCGATTTCTCAGAATTTTGTCTGATTTCAGGATTTTCTCAAAACCTTGAGCCTTCAAATTGACTTAAAAGAAGTAAAGCAGTCACCAAAGGGAGAAAGAAATAGTCCACATTGTGTCCAAACATGTAGTTTTATATTTCTGGTGATGCACAGAGTCTGTTAACTTCCTGAATTGAAAACATCTGGCCGGTTCTGGGTCTACAATAAGTTGGAATCCCAGGCTCCAAGCCGCTGTCAGGAATTTTCACATTTGTCAAATCTCATCCCTGGTGTGAAAGTTTGGCAATTTTTTTGGTGTCATTTATAAGTCAAAGTTACATTCTGCATGGGAATAGAAAAGCTTGAAGTAACAAATAACAGACATACCCTACTTGTTTTTCTGAAAAAGGCCATTTTATTGCTTGTGACCTTCTGCTGGCGCAAAGAGTTGAACTTTGTGTGACCTGAAAAAAGGGTTGCACAGATTTCTCATGGCCTTCCTGGCTCAAAACGACTTGTTCTGGTGGGAGACTCTATAATTATTTCATAACCTTTAATATTTGTGTGTGTTTATTTAGATGCCTCTTTACTTTGTTTAGCGAAACTGTATTAATTTCTTCATGATGCTGATTACTTCGTAGGTGAAAAAAAAAAAATATTAGAATATCAATCACATTTTCCTTCACTTAATTTCAAAACTTACTTGGCAAAATTGTGTAGAAATCTCCCACTGTTTATCGATGTATGATTTGATAATGATGTATTTAAGCATTATGGTGTTTTACTTGAAGCTGCTGGGTTAGGGAGATTGGGGTGGGGTGGGGGGGGGGTTGCCATTTCAATGGTACTTCTTGGCACAATGAATAATAACAATGTATTAAATATATTAATTTTATCAATGGAACAAAAACAAATCAGTTATCCTTTGGTGGAAAATTTATAAGAAATCAGTTGTGTGTGGTTGTATAGCGATGATTGTGCATGAAAGTATGGTCTCTATTGCTACCAATGTAATAGAGCTGCTGCTTAGGCACAACAAGTAGCTAAGTAGATATGCTTACCAGAATAAGGTTACCAGCCAAAAATACCATGTCACATGTACCAGCTGTGAGTGG
>CM021538.1:5066519-5080556 GCA_010994315.2 Pisaster ochraceus | reverse complement strand
CCTAATTAAAGTCAAACGCTTGGTGCTAATGACTGGAATTGTAAGTGTACATGTAGGCCCTATTCAACAGTCGATCGCAGTGTGCAACAATTTTGTGTCTGACGACTTGACTATTGTGGCTTGACAAAAGGTCTTCAAGCATGAAGTGTTTACAGTGTATTGAGCAGCTTGACAATAGATCCCACTTTCTGACGTACAACATGCAAGGCTTCGCTTAGTAACAACGGCTGACTGATGGCAAGGTGTTCACTGGGTTGTGGATATAATGATACAAGGCTCTTGCAACTGTGTGGGGTTGTCGTCTGTGGGTCTTCTTCATATGAAATTGCAATGCAACCAGCGTACCCGTAGTCTACTTGATCACCTAACATGCTACCAAATTAATTTGGATTTACCACGTCAAGTCCAGCGATATTTTCAAAGCGATGAAGTTTGCAACATTTTATGAGATAGCAGTGACCATCAAAAGTGCACGGGAAATCTGCAGCCCAACTGACGGTAGCTGCTTACAGCAAACTTGTGACCACAGTTACTGATTCTGTGGAGAGTAGTCACGGAAGGCCTTCAGTGACAGTTTCGCTAAACTCGAAGAATGGAGGTTGATATATTGGGATAACAGTGGCTTGACATCACAGGATGTGGCATAATTCCTCCAAGTCAGCTGCCTCTACTCGCAAGGGTCCGCCTCCTGCTACTGCGTCGACACATAAAGGGAAGTCGGCCATTTCAAAGTGAGTTCAGAAATACGGAGAGAATTTGACAAAGTCATCCACCAACCATTTGTCTTTAATTTTGTTGTTGTGGTATGAATTTTGTAGAGGTCATCATGTCCAAAGTCACGAGGTTCATTTGAAGAAAATGTAAACTATTTGAATCATTGCTAGTGTGTGACAGGTGATACTACGCAAATAAACACAAACTATACTAAAACCATGGAGGAATACCTCCATGCTAAAACTACTATACATGTTATTATTGCGAAAATTGTGTAATTATTTCCACTACCTCATCAACCGGTTGAACTAGAATTAGAAATAAAACATTTTGTGACTCGTGACTTGACTTTAGTTAAAATGTCTTGTGACTTGAGTCATATGGAGAAAGGAATTTTACTTGACCGGAGAACAATTTTATCTGT
The DNA here is from genome assembly GCA_010994315.2 of Pisaster ochraceus. NCBI lineage: Eukaryota > Metazoa > Echinodermata > Asteroidea > Forcipulatida > Asteriidae > Pisaster > Pisaster ochraceus. The sequence continues at coordinate 5,079,418 of CM021538.1, read as the reverse complement.
AATCTTGCTTGAAAAGCATTTCACGATTTTAGGTTATTACTACTGAAAAAATGTTGACATTGACTTCAATTTCGTTATTCGGTAAAATAAACTGATAAAATATTTTTCATAGAATGTCAAACAGTATTTACATAGGTTACTTCCTATGTTCGTGCATGATAAGTTGGAAGTTTTGAATTTTCACAAAAACAGATTAAATTGTTATTGTGTCATTGGGTGACCCTCTTTGCCATGAGTTTAATCGACACGAGTCTGTCCTGATATTTCTGGCGTTACCTAAAGGTTGTAAACCTTCAGCCAATATGCTGAAAGAGAAGAGTGTAACAAATCTGTCACGAATTTCAAGGGGCAGACAAACAAGAAACAAGTATCCCGGTTAAATAAAAGCATTTGCTTTCATCCAAAAAACCCACACGAAAATCAGAGCGCTGAAGTCAGATTATACTTCCGCGTTGAGTTTAGAGGTCAAGTTGGTATCAAAGCTCACGGGTTGCTATGGAAACTGTAAACCATAGTGTCGTTATTGGAACTTGACCTTTCTGACCTCTACACAAAAACTATCAACTGGACCCGGAATTCCTTAAAACAACATTCTAGCTGATATTTAATATATCGTTTTTTGACAAAGCTGGACCAATGTTTGTTTTCATTCAGGCAACGCACACGCAGGCTAACGTGGTTGTGTGTGTACACAGTCTGGTTCGATTTCAACTTGTTCACCTGGTGTCCGTTCACCTGGCTCAGGTATAGGTCTCTTGTATAATTGGCTTGTATTAAGTAAGGCTGGGTAAGCTGGCTGAAATTTGATTAAATCAAAGAGACTTTAGTAAAGTAACTACCGTTGTTACTAATAAACTTGCGGAGGATAACAGGTGTATGTGGGAGGAGTGTTGGCTCTGAAAAGAGCCGATGTAGTCCCGACGTTTCAAACAGTATACTCTGCTCGTCTTGGTCAACACTCCTCTCGAAATAGATTTGCGGAATGCCGTCCGCAATCACTCGTAGTAGTTTACTTCTACAACATCGCAAACAGCCCTTCTTGGAGTTCCACGCTTCTTGTCATAGCCTATGTAGGAGGTTTTAAACGTCAGCACAGAAATTACAAAAAAACATGCTTTTATTCTTTTGTATTGTAAAATTAACAGTGAATAGAGTTAGCTCTTCTATAGCTTTCACGAAAGAGACGCTCTCAAAACTTCTCCCAAGCAATGTGAAATCGATGTTTTTCTAAGCAATGCATCAATCCGAAAGACATCCTCCTGTAATGGTCGTTGATTTCCCGCCTACCAAATCCTTCTTTGCCGAAATGAAGGATTCAGAGGAACTCGGAAGAACTGAGGGCTGTAGGCCCAAATAAGAAGAGCTCATCCCCGGGTCAGGCATTCCAATCTTATCTATAGATAGTTTTATGTAAAGTGAAATAATATGAGAGGAGGATATAATGGGGGATTCAGGCCACATGTACCTACATGTAGTCAAGTGGCCCATTAGGGTAAGGTTTAGAAAAGCACAATGAGTAAATAATGTCGTCCGTTTGTGTCTTTACACATCAGCATTGACAGCTTATAAGTTTCTGCAGCTAATAGTCACAGAGAATCCTAGGCGGTCTCTCAGCAAGGATATCAATCATCTCCAAGACAACTGTCAAATCTTACATTAAAACACAGTTAAATGTCATTAATCAACCAGTGGAGTTATAGTACCACACTTTATGAATGAACTGTGGACCAGTAACATAGACTGGAATATAGGTCTCTGCGCAGGCAGCGGTAAGCTTTGAATCGAACCCGTAACCATGCAAATACAAATCATGCAGTCTAACTGCAACGGTCTACGATCACAATCTTAAGACGAAGCAAGGCCCTGTGTCAAAATGGCGGCTTCCTTATGGACGTTTAAAGAGGAGACTTCAAAAAGAATTCCAGATGAACGGAACATCGACAAGTCAACCATAAACACGCCGTTAATATTGATTGAGCCTTTGTCTGGTCGGATGATGTGAAATGCTGGCTATTATGATACATGGATAAGATTACATGTTACCGTTTGTCTGCAAAGTGACTTTGCACTGCTGCGTTTTAGCCGCTTGATGTTTCCTACACAAAACAGGACCTTGAGTTGAAGATGTGGTCCCCATTGCTGTTCAAAGTGACTTAAAGATTTGGGACACCGACCCCAACCCCCACACATCACATAAAACAACCAACAATATTATTATACAAGTACTATAAAGGATTGGATAGGATAAAAAAAAACAATCTCTTTAACATTATAGTTCGAAAGCTTACTGATTATGAAGTTCATACCAGAGAACAATTGTTTTCCTGTGAAATATTTCCCAATGAAATTAGAGAAAACTGTATCTGAGAACAATCCTGTATCAAACCTTGAAAGAATGTGTTTCTGACACAAACACATTTGACTTGTTGAAACTTCCCTGTGTGAGATCAGTTTGGACATAATGATTTACTCCTATACTGAGTCCGGTGTCAAGTTGAATAATAATGTATCTTAAATAAATTATTGACGTGCCATTTTCTTGGATTGTACATTTAAAAACAAATTTAAAACAGTTCACATTCTTATATGATTGGAATACATTTGGGCTTTATCTTCTTAAAGTCACAATTGTGGCTTGTGGAAGAAAAAGCCCACATACTCGGTGTCAATCTTGTGGAGAAAGGATGTCAGCAACCATGGTAGAACTCCAATTATTGGGGTTTGGGACTGACCATCACGCTATTGTGCTGGGTAAACAGTAATTTATTTAGAGTACAACATTGCGTAATGAATAAACAAAACTGATAGACCCAACTTTCGCTGCCCATTGTTAAAACAAAATGACTTTCTGTAGACTCACAAGTGCCCCAGAGACGCAGCTTACGAAAATCTGATTATTATGACATTTGCCTGCGGTCTCTGATGTTTGCTTGTAAAACACGTCATGTGTTTGTTATATAGGACTAGTGTCTGACAGACAACAACTGCATTGTTAAAGAAAACAGCCGACTTTGTGCCGTTTATAATGATGTTTGCACGCAGAAATGAAAATGGTGCTATGTTGGAAAAAGAGTGTTCGGAGAAACTGCAAAATGAGAGAGTACTCTTGATCGATAATAGTTGTACTTCATAGTAAATTCAAGCTTGTACATGTAGTTGTCTTTTTTTTTGTCTGCAGAGAGTTTCAAGGGCGGTAGGGGGGGGGGCTCCCAACTCCCTGCCCCTTCGCTAGTGTCTTTTGTCTACATTTATATCTCTGAGCATCCCCAATAGCTGTATGATGACATTTTTTTTTAAAAACAATGACCGAAATGTTCATACCCTCAGATCCCATACTGATCACACCAGGCTAGTGTCCCCAAAACCGCTACTTGGTGTTGCGGTTCCACGTTTGTGAAACGCCCTCCCAACCACCATGAGGGAAGCGCCGTCCCTCATCATATTGTTACAAACTCATCTTTTTGCATTACCAAATGTTTTGTTGTTTTGTTTTGTGTCATATATTGCCTTTTTGTATAATAATTTGTTTTGTAAAGATGATATTTTCTGTGAATAATCGCTTTTATCATGTATGTATGTATGTATATAGAATTACTAGCGTATTTCCCTCTGAAAATAACATTTTTTCGGTTTCAATGTTTTTAAAAATATTTTTAAGGGTAAAAGCCGAGCTGTGGGAACCGTTGAGGGGATGGAGTGGTGACCATGATGGATGGGACATTGAGTCCATTGGTAAGTAGACATAGGGCTCGTTTTGTTATTCAAGCCTCCTGCACTTCATGTTGATCAATCAGTCAAAAAACAGAATGTGTATGGTAGCTTTTTTGTGTTATTCAAATCGTGAATCTATTGCGTGGTAAGGTAGCAAGAATCTTATAATTTACATCAATTTAATTATAAAGACAGAAAACACCAAACACCGCAGTTCAGTTAAATGTCGCACACAGGGATAGTTTGGGGATAAAACACAACGAACTGTCCCTGTTCCCCATTTGTAAAAGTTACTTCCCTTATCATTTTCAGCTGATTAATATAAACACTTCGAACTTTCCTTGCCCCCCCCCCCAATTACTTGAAAACTAGACCAAATCTCCGGGGGACAGACTTCCATATGCCACCTGCAGTATAAAAAAAAGTGTGTGTATCATTTTGACAATTTATAAATGAGACGTAAACAAATATTATTTACTACACCGTACCTTTAATTTGGTTGATCTGGAATTATTCTTTCCCTCACTGCGACGATACACAGCCGTTAAATCAATAGCGAATTATTTCAGTTGTTTACATAACTGGTTATCTATTAACCATCATTGCTTTTTAATTTTTAATAACCTGCAGATATCGATGCGTGGTCCAAGAAACAAAACAAGAAGAAAAAAGGTGAGATAGAAAAAGTGTAATTATTGTACAGAACTGTAAAAGTATTTTTACAGATAGTACAAAATGTGTACATTTATTCTGTAAATCCCGTATTGATAAAAATATAGAATTGTGTAAAGCGTTTTAGTGTGCATTATGTAGTACTCTCTTAATTGATCGTATGTTTGACCACACGAGGGCGCTTTCGCCGGCAAAATAATTTATTTGCATAACGATATTCCAGATTGTCTTATTTTGACTGTCGTTGTGGTCTGGTGTCGATTGTCATTTTAAACAGTAAGAACATTTAGAAAACGGTTGGTTTAAGTGTTTCGAATCACGTAAAATTGAGTCCACCACGCCCTCACGCGGTCAAAAATACTCGAATTTAAACCGGTAAGAATGTTTACCGCTGGAAGTCCTTTTGGTTTCTTAAATGTATTGCTCTCGTCGTAAAATGTCTTCTGTAACCACCGTGCCATAACAGTTTGTTTAAATGTGTGGAAAATAATAATCCAAACCATTAAATTCATGACATTTCAATTTGAAATCTAAATTTTGTTTTCATTCCATTACGGTCAGCAAATGGAATACTCTCACAAAGCTTAACATTTACAACGATAGCCTACATGTTATTTTAATCCTTTTTAACATTAGGGCATAATCAAGTGTGTCCCCTTTTTGGCTTAAATAATTGAGTTGCTCATTAAATTATTAAATGGGAAAATCAAATTAAAACAGCATTAAGATAACAAATCTCCGGATGGAAATCCCCACACGTGTTATGTGGCAGTTTGCCTCCCATGAATGGGTTTTATGTGACATTAAAGTTTATGCAACTGTCATATAATGATGATGGGACATTACACAGTTGTGAATCGACAATACCCAAACACATTATCTGGCAGTTTGTCTCCCACGAATGGCTTTATATTTATTATAAGTGTGACATTAAAACTGATGTTGTAGTCATAATGGTGAGACATCACAGCGGTGTGTCTACACAACGACATATTAATAACAAACAATCTGGCTAAGTCGGCCGTAGGTCGAGTGTGTCACTGATGCAAACTTTGTACCCTATTCGTGGTTGTCCTGTAATTTAATTCATTATGACAGCATTGAGCACAATGGTAACACTCCACAACCCGAGCTGTTGTTTATTCTGAGGCAATCTTGTGGATGTTTTTGCGACAACCTTTCGGGAAAAAGATAACCATAGTAACCTTTCCATTTAATTGACGTTCGTTCTTTCTGTCAATGTTAATTGCTGCTCGCTTTATTTTTTAAAATCTCGAATATTAAAGGTAGAAAAACACTCTGCATATCTGCTAATGATCGACTCACAATTTCTAAATTGAAAGCTGTTTTTTTTCTTTTAAGAAACTTACAAACGAAACCAATGCCATTGTGTGTATATAGTCTTGGCTTGTACGGTTCTCTTACCTGCCTTTCAACTCTGTGACCCCGGTTCGGATCCTGATTGGCAAACTGGGGCCTTGCGTGCGGGTTGTGTTTTTAGACCGAACCTGATTGCCTGGATCCTTTTGTGGGTGCAGAATGCCCCATCATCTTCAGGTATCTCCAGGACAGTGAAGGCACTGTTGAGTGTTCCTTGCACGGTTTCCAGACCAGAATAATTTAATAATTACGATTCAGACTAATTAAGGTGTGTGAGACATCTGTCCCAACTCTATATTTTCCTATTTCGATCTGTCTTAATCGAAATAAACACATATACAGAGTCATTGACAAAACACTAACCGTTTTTCGATGCCCCCCCCCCCCTCGATAACTCGACCACCTTCTGTTTTGGTGAAACTTGTTCATTGTTGTATGGTGTGTTTATCGAAACGATAATAATTGATAATAAAATTGTAAGCTAATGATATATATCATTAATCATCATTATGTGAGGGGAGCTATCAAAATCTTAATCTAACAAAAATGTATTAATGAATATTATTAAAACCATACTGATTCTTTTTTATTTGATTTTTGCATGTGTGTGTGGAACCTTGTATAAGAGTTTTGCCCAAGAAACTAGAATATCTGTTGAATATAGGGGTATAGCTAATGAAAACCACTCAACATGTTTTGCATTATTAGAGAGTGAATTGATATAAAACATATAGGCCTAATTACAACATTGTACGGGGAATCAATTGAGGGCGTGGTACACTGATGAACTTGCACAAATTGTCCAGGGATGCGAGCTCATTCCAATACAGAGCATCACAAGATATCTTGGCTAGTATACCGTATAGGTTCCTAAAACCCGCAAATTACATACATTAGGCCTATCGGAAATGTCCGTATTAACAAAACAGCCGGAACATGTACGTGAACTAACACGAAGCTCGTACAATATTGCATCAGTTGCCCATGTTTTTGTTTCAATCTGAGTAATTGAAAATTACTGTGTCTTTCAGATGCTACAAAAAGTACTCCAAAGGAAGGGTGGCAACCGTATCTTTGTTGGACGAGTACACACTGTTCAACAATCCCGGATTTTGAAGATTTCGTCAGTAGCAGTCTCTCAGCAAACTTGAAACCTACGCCGAAAAGTGCTCCCCCAACGACCAAAGATGGGACATCAGACAAACGGAAATCAAGTACGGCACGGGAAGTTAAAGGTGTTCAAAACTTTCCCAAAACGGACAATCCGGATTCCAGTGATAATAATATAAAGAGCTCGATCGAGGGACGGACTAAAAACGCAGATTATGATGAGTGTGGTAGCTCGGTGGTAGGTCGTGCAATCTCGACAGCATACACAGAATCCGAATGTCCCAATGGACCGGATGCAGACGACTCGGGTAGCAATGCAAGTGCCGGTACATGGGCAACACCAGATGAAGGTACCGACAAAGTGGCCGCAAGACCTAGCGGTGTGGTGCGAAGTGCCCCGCCCACGCGACCGCCTGATAGGACGGAGAAGAAGAGTAGAAAAATTGCCTCCGCGAACTCAACGGCTGATGGTGGAAATCGGTCTTCCAAGATGCGCCGAGAGGCGATCCGAAACTCTACTGCGAAATCCTCGCTGGATTTGAAGCGTCTGACCCTTGACATTCCATCACCGCCCCCACCTCAAAACGCCAGACTATCTTATACAAATTCAAATCCCAAAGGAGCAGGTGACGAAACTGGTGACATATCTGGGTCTCCTATTCGTACAGATTCAGTCGAGAGTCAGACGTCTTTTAGTCGAAGTGGAGACAGTAAGATAAATTCATCACCGGCAGATAAATCAGCAGTTCTCAGACTGGTGGAAGAGAGGTTGAAACGGAGCAGTGCTTCCTCCAGTCTCGGTTTCGAGTTTCCAAATTCAGGCAGCGTGAGCGTTGGGGATCTGCTGTCCAGCAATCCACGGCTTGTCCACCGGCTAGGTCCGGTGGGTCTGTCCAGCGAGCGCGATCCGAACGTCTATGCAGCTCTAACTGGTGGCATCTCCGAACGTGACGAAGACCTATCTCCTTGGACCCAACATGCAGGTGGAAGTGCGCCTTTCGAAAGTGCAATGAAGATTCCCGGTAAACCAGACTCGATCATCGGACAATCAGGGGTCATCCACAACGGGTCAAGAACTAAGGACACCAACCGGTCAATTTTACCTTCTTTGTCTGGAACTAAAAGCCCTGGATCCGGGGTGTCGTTGACGTCACCCTCACAGATGGACAGTGCGTCCAACGGAGAAAGTATAATGACGCATTCGAAGCAGAGGTCACCTGGTGGGAGTGTAGATGGCATGACTACCGGTAGCACTGTGTCAGCAGAAGAGGCAAGATTAATTAAGGTGGGTACATATACATACCATTACCATGCTGCCACCATCTTGGTCAGTTTCCTTGTATCCAACAACAACAGTGAATAATAACATTCATCGTACAAAAAAGGAACCAGACTATTTCTCCTTCCAGCCTCGGTTTGGTCACATTGATTTTGAATGGGAGAAAATCAAGATGGACACACCATGATAAAGGTCTATAATAGGAAGGACTTTATCTTACTGATGTCCTAAATATTTGTTTGCATTAGACATTTTGGCTGTTTTAAAAACGAATTTATAGTGAAAGTCCTGATTATACTTATTTTGAACCCGATTTTGTTTGTGCTTGTGCTTTCAGTTCTTTAATTTGTATCATCGATTGGTTTTTCCTTCCTTGTTAAGCGCCTTGGGTTTTTGCGATATAAGGCGCTACATAAATTATATTGTTTTATTATTATTGGTGTTAAAAATATCTTTTGTCTCGAAATGTATGTGTCAAATAATCATCTCCGAATATTGCAACGACACTTGTTAATTGGCTGCAATAACTGTCACTGTAGCTTCAATTAACAAACCCAACAGTTTATGATCTTATTCTGTCAACTTTGTTTTTGTAATCCATGCTAAATTTACATTGCTCATGAAAAAGAAACTGCCTAACTTTATAATATTTTATCCATTTTCGCTGTTATGATCGTCAGAGTCAGCAGCGAATTCTAGATTTGATACAAAATACCACCATGCTGATGGATCCTCGGTATTACGGTGGCCTCGTAAGTCCATCTACAAGGTTGAAGTGTCACTGGTGGCGTTTTTTGAATCACTCCAAAAATGTGTCTTCTGAATAATCAATTTGTTTTCTTCCGAGACCTCCCGGTTCACCTCTTCTCTCTTTCCAGTGACTTTGGTTTGACCCGACTCAGGGATGATTTTCTGTGTTTCACAATTTTGTATATAACACTTTCTTTACATTCAATACTTTCACCTGAGGCTCTTGGAGTCACCGCATCTTTCAAGATGGAATTGTTTCTCTTGTGAAAATGTACCTTGCATTCACGTCCCTTTATAAGGCACTTGTTTCAAATTGGTGCATGTTTGATGTGTTTTTCAAGTTCTCTTTTTGATTTCTTTTTGTAAAGTTACAAATGTAATTCAACGTTTTAAAAAAATGCACAAATATTTTGTCGACAGAAAATTCCGTTATTATCTGAACTGGTACCCGTTGTTCCTTCCACCTACCCCCCCCCCCCACTGGTTGCGCTACTGGGTGATGGTTGGGTTTTTCTATGATACACTGATTATAGTAATAGGCCTAATTATAAACAAAGTGCATTCTAATGTTATTTATTTGTTCCACACATTATTCACACGAGGCATCATTTTGTGTGGTTTGTGAGTTACGTTCAAAATATTTAATTACACTATAGATCCTAGATGGTGAAAATTATCTGACAGAGATTTAAAATTTGATATGTTATTTTGTTTTAAAAGAATTTGCTCAACTAAAGAGGTTGTGTTTGGAATAACGTCAACAGAGGGCGCTTCGAATATCGGAAGTTGTTTTATGATTGTTTTCTTTATGTTACCGTCTGGATCACAGAAGACGCTCAATTGTGCAATATCCAGGTGTGACAGAGGTGCAGCAGAACTTCCTAAAGGAAACATGCCGCAGGTATTATCCCTCATCTGACTGGCATTGCTGTGTACTAACCTTATTACCATAGGTCTTGTAACTAGACTCATCATCTCTAACAATGACTACGACCTTTTTAAAATTTGTGTTAATAAATATTATGAACACTATGCATGTTTGTAGTCATTTATCATCATTGAAACTTAGACATTAAGAATCTGTTCTGATTTAGCAAAAGAAGACCACACACCTGTGACGTTGTGCAATGTACTAACGGGTTGTCCTGGTTGTAATTTGACATAATCTTCTAAAGCAAACACTAACTACACTTTAGTTTTGTACAATTTATTTTGAAGCCCATTAGCACTCACTTCATTACTAGCAGTGCAAACGTTGAATGTCTTGTATGGCGTGCGTTTGCCTCCAATCTGGACATAGAAGCGAAAAGAAAAGTAATAAACCACAAGAGAAACTAACCGGGTAAATTTTAAATAATTTTTGGCTTGTTCAACCGAAAAATATTGAAAAAAGTAAGAGATAACTGGCTTCAATAAGATAAAAGATTAAGTGGCTTTGCGTCCTGTGTGTGGAGTATTGACTCCTTTCACTGACGTGACCTTAATACTCTTACTTCGTTTAATAGTTGTTATTTAAATTTCATAAAAGTTCTCTTCAATACAATGTATGTGTAAAGACAAAATTTACTCCTAAAATCACTTATTCTGTTTTGAACTTCGATAGTCAAATGTTTGTTGTTCACCCAGGGCCAACTCATTATCCGACTCTCAACCACCCACAAACCTTTACCATTTGTTCCATTGGGAGTAACTAGTGTATGTGGAAAACACCTAAAGATTTTGCACTATTGTATTTAAACTTGCTGCTTACTTGAAGATGGATAGTGAAACGAAACGAAGGAGCGAACATGAGGGGAAAGCACCACGGCCCAAGGTATGGACCCGAAGGGGTACATTGTGTGACTGGTGCCCGGCAGGCTATTAACAAATATGCACAATACACATTGATGATGCTGTTACCGCCTTGGTCTTGCTCCCTGTGTACACTCAAAAAGGGCCAGACTCTTTTGCACTTTCGTCCTCACTGTGGCTACACTTTGGCCGTTTTAAAAACTCCGGGTCCGGCCGTTTTCGAAACCACGGTATTTGCTCCAGCTTCTCCGTCAGTTGTTTAAAAAACGTACACAGAGCTTGAAATTGATAAAACGAGCCTAAGCCCTAGCCAATGCCGGAGTGATTGTTTCGGGAATACCCACAGTTTTGCAGCAGCCCGATATGGTTTTACGTGTACGTCCATAAATAGATTATTATCCCGACACTCACCCAAGTGTACATAAGATTTAGAGAAAACGAAAGAAAGAAGACGAAGAAGACAAATATAAACAACTTTAAAAGATATTGAATTGTCACCTTGGACTACCGTACACCTATATGCAAATCTAAACATCAGATATAACAGTGCTTGTAAAACTTGAAATTGTGCATGTGTTTATCAATGTTTGATCCTTGCTTGTTTGTTCCCAACATTGTTGGCATTATTGGTTTTTTTTAAAGCTTTAACATTAACCGCTTTAACACTCACCATCCAAAACCTTGAACTTCTGTTTCGTCTGTTGTTATGGCACCACACTGACAATCTAACAATGCTTAGCTTCTAAATAGACATTGCGATATTTAATGGTCTTTGGTTTGTTAGCTTGGTTTCCACATTAAGGGATTAATAATTATAATGGATTTTTGAAGGTTCATATAACTTTAAAGCCACACAAGGATTTGTTTAGACGGTAGGATTAATGCCTTGCGAGAGCCTCCCTCCCGAATCATTGCTTCTATTACAAGTAATACTTTTTCTTTCTGTGTTTCAAACCTATGTTAACTAATGGATGTCTATCATGTACCATTACCGCACCATACTCTCACAATTTATAAGAATAGTGAAAGCCGTAAGAGCATAAAATCATTGCTTGTTAATAGTTTTCAAAAAGTAACACGCGGTGCTTTCATTTCTTTTAAAATACAAAACAGGTTTTTTTCCTTCAATATCCTTGGTTATTTTGTGTTTGATGAAGACGTTACCACTTTTTAATGCGCCATCTTGTAAATTGTCCCACTCAAACCACGCAAGAGTATTTTAACCAACGTTCACCCATTCGAATGGGGTTTAGAGTTGTACTTTGAGGAGGTGACCGCGTTCGATAATGAGAGAACGGCCTTATGGATGTGTGGGCACTTGAATATATATATATAAGTAGACAGTACCGGGGCCGTTCAAGTTTGTCTTTGTTTGAAATATCGTAGAGAGGAATACATGTAGACCCCTGTAATGGTGACGTCACAGTTTGTGTAAAATGCATTGCTGACGTGCTGTAACTGGGTGCTGCATTTCCGACAGTTGTGCAGAGACCCAATGGTTTCCCATTCTTCCGCAGTGGTTAACAAACTGTGACGTCATCAGTACTAAGGTCTGTTGTAATACGGAGGTACCGACAGAAAATGCCCAACAAACCGTATCATTAAGTTTGTGGTGTGATGTTTGGTGTGTGCAAGAAAGTGATGTTTGCTCTGCCAGTGATGAGTTGCAGTGTGGTCGACCGAGTCTCCCGTCCAACCTTATAACCTTCGACATCACACAACCCCAAACACCAGCCATTAGCCTCCATTAAAAAAGGGCAATACAGGCTATTATCAGTAGCAATTGTTCAATATTGTGATGTTTAAGTGTTACATATATACGAAGTGTGGACATGAGAACAAAAGAGGTCCACAAAGTGTAGGGACTTGTAAAACACTATGTGGACTTACAGATGAGCACACAGTGCTGCTTGCATTGTTGAAGAATATGTACACAGAAAGGAATGTGCACAGAGTGTATGAAACGCAAAGCTGTGTGTGTAAATGCGATCCTTTAAACATTAATATGAATGTTGGATTTTGCTGATCAATGCTTTTGAACATTTACGCTGGATTGGTTAAATAACGGGCTTAATACGTTGAAGTGTGCTATGCTGTATTAATGCAATGTAAAATAACGATGTGGTGGCTTGATGTATGACGGACAAATTTAGAGCTACTAACAGCAAACTATCAACGAGAGCTAACAGTTTGAATGCGTGTCAGG
>CM021538.1:4996623-5019429 GCA_010994315.2 Pisaster ochraceus | reverse complement strand
TTTTTTTTTTTTTTTTTTTTTTGCACAACGCCATTCCATCGATACACTAATGGATGCATGAGAGGAACAAATTTGGTTTCGACTTCCCAGAAACACATTGTCTCAAAACTCTTTCCATCCGCTCCAGTGGAAATCACACATATTATATTCCAACACAAAGCTTCATAGTTCATGAGGATATCGGGACGGCTGCAAATTAAAAAAAGCAGAAGAAGGTATGATTCATTTTAAAGAAAGCTGTGAAAATGTATATTATTTTGAGTTGTCCTTGCCAACGACTGTTGCTTGTTTATATGCAGTGGACCGTCGGTCAAGTTCATATTGCGTGGAAAGATCAGTGTGCTGTTTGCTAAACCATAAACTGAACACACAACTGATGTTTCTGAATTTGTTAGGCCACCAATAACTTACAAGTCAGGTGTTTGTTTTAAAAGTTTATTACAACAAGTGAATCAAATACATCTATATAACAATGGGCGCCTTGGGTGTCTTTTTTGACAGATATGTGCGCAAACAAAAACAACTAGTAAGCACCACTTCCACTGGAACTTTTCTCACAAGGCAACACAAAGTGCAAACATGAACCAGTCGTCGGTTTCAACCAGACAATAGACATCGCATTATTATTACGCTCGGATGACTGTGTGCTGATATGATTATGGCAAAACAACATAATCCTCCCGGAGAACAGCGCGGACGAGCACTTTGTTGCCGTGAGTCAACAGGCTGAGGCCATGACCGCTACATAATCAACCCTAGTTCACCTCGGTGATTCGGCCGTATCATTGCGCGCCTTGTGTATTTTTGGAGAGCTATATAAGCAGAGCGGACGGTCTAGTTTGTACGCTTTTCTGTCAACTGAACATCATAATGGCGCTTCGGCGAGCAGGGTGACTGTGAGATACCAATGTCGAGTTGGGTCATTACTTGCCAAGTGCATACGATGCATGATAGCGGTAATATGAAGTAATCCCCAGTGCAATAGGGGATATCCGTCCCAGACCGATAACGTTGATTGCAGTCAGGTCTTCTAGGCGGGTTAAATTTGCCTCGAGACCGGCTTTGTTCCCAAGAGGCTCACCCTAAAATGACAGAAGGCTTTTGTACTTGCAGGATAGCGTCTTGATACAAATTCATTAATTTAAGTCCCCATTATACACAAATTCACTGGAGATGTAAACTATCAACTTTTTAAAATAGTTTCTATAAGCTTTATCCGTTTGCTTAACTTGGTGGATCAACTTATTTACATAGGGCCTACAGTCAAATAAATTACGCACGAACTGAATGCTGTGGGATTTGAAACCGTACCTCGCCCTGATATTGTAGTGGGCATTTCAAAGTCTCTTGCGGATGTGTATGACAACAATGTTTGATTTGATTATTGACGTTTATTTAAGACTTACATTAAAGGAATAAAAGGGGAATTGCATTTTTACATATCAGTTGTGCTCTTTTTTTTATATTTTTTTTTATGACAATTGGAGTCGCATAACAACTGGCATTTAGGAGTGGAATTTGATAACAATTCGACTTTCCTACCCTGATTTTGATGGACTCGCGAACTTTGAAACGGATTCCACGGATTCTAGTGTGGAGACGTCATGTCATGAACAAATTGTTTGCGTCGGCACCACATGTCATTCTGGCTGGTTTTGAGTAGTTAGTGATAACAGCTAATGCTATTATTTCAAACATTATAAACTGTTAAAGGCATGGTCCGTGTATCGATTATTAGCAGTTGATGTATAGTCTCGCACCAAGTTTACGGAGAATACTGAATCAAGAATAAAATAGACTTGATAAATCCCCCCCAAGAAAAAAACCCGAAAAAGAAACAAAAAGGGGGCGAAAAAAAATCAACAACAACGATCTAATTTAAAAAAAATTAATACAATAAACAAATAAATAAATAAATAGAATTCGAAACATGAAATCAAGCAGCGTAAAAGTGACTAATTTATAATAAATAGTTTTTTGAATATTGAAAAATTTCCGACATTGGAAAATATCCATCTCTGATTTAGTCCGGGATTAAACTTTCGTAGGTTTTTATATAGTAAAAGCAGTTTTATTTAATTTATATTTGTTTCCTTCACATGAGCAGTTCTATATGGAGAAGGACTGACCAACCAACGTACACATTTAATCACAAACAGATGCTAAAAATAATGATATGAAATTAAAGAAGTTTAGATCACACTAAATGTAAATGGTACACAACAAAGTAATAATATAATCAGTTGGAACAAATCTCAGTCAAAAATGAGTCAATTACTGAGTTTCCTGCATATCGTCAACATTTCCATCCTCGCGAATTGAAATACACAAGGGATACTAGTTTCGCAATTAATTTATAAGTAGTTTAAATAGATAAACCAACATTTTGGTTCAGTGACATTGCCGCCCTTAACGGCAGTACGTGTCTTTTGACCATCACCTACTCATCTTCATTAAGGTCGCGTCATACTTACGGGGGGAATTCCCAAGTCAAATCAAGTTTAATTAAACCGACGACGTACAGCCCCCGAGAGAGCGACAATCTCAGTTAACCCCCACTGCAAAACGGAAGCTCCAGCCCATCATGACGGCCCCCACCATGCAGTGTCCATCCCGGGGCGCGGTGCAACCTTCCGAAGATGCACCCCTCATGAAAAAAAAAAAAAAAAACCGACGTCTTACGACAACTAAATCCTTTATTAATCACGAAAAATTTGCCGGAACAATTATAACATCGTTTCCCGTATGAATTAGATCACTGGCGACTGGTGTGGCCAGTCTATAACTACCCTGTTCCGGATTCATGAGAAAACAGGGAGGTATAAAGCTTGTAAATGATTAAGGAAGAAGGTTTTTGTGCCAATGGCAGATAAATCAAATCCCAACTGTTAATAGCAGATGTTTGGTCATGCGCTGTACTACTAGATAACCAATTCAACAAGGCATATATTAAGCATTCGATGTTTACTCATCATGTTTTGCAGAGTGTCACGGGCTCCTGATGTAAATTGCCATCTAGCTCCTTTATACACATATTATTAAAAAACAAATTATTACCGGTTCATTATTTTATTTGTTTGCGAGGGTTAATTTTATGTATTTGTAAGTGGTGTTCTTTTTTTTACATCTCCTGAAATGTAAACTTTTAAAAACAGACAACAAGTTTTCTGGCCTTTCTGAATAACTGCATCTTTAGATTTTTTAACCCGTTCCGTTGCCGGCAGTTTTGCCCTCTTTTTTGGTGGACAGCTTTTGACAAAAGTACAACTTGAAGACCCATTTTGAAGCTTTGCAGTTTTAAAGTATACGGTTCAGCGAGTAAAAAGGGAATACAATTTGTGTGTGATGGCCCCCAGTTCCTTTCTCAATTGGTAGTTGAAGACTTGTCGAATCCACACTGCTGATGAGTGACGCGGACTTGTCAAAGCAGGTGTTTCTCTTCGAAGTCCTTTTTTTTAAGGCTGAAAGAAAACACTGTAAACAGTTTACAATAACTTTTACTTATTACCCCCAAAATACAAAACTTTGTCAATATAGATATACTTTTCAGATATAACTAAAACAATGACACTGTGAGTGAGGTGCTTAAAGGCTTTATCTGTTTAGTTTTTGCTTGGTTGTTTTGTGGGGGTATTGTAATTGTTCCCTCGAGTATTCTAAACAAATAATTAATTACACAAAGTCATGACTCAGTGCATTACTGCTTTATCTGTAACAATTAAAAAAAACAAAAAAAAACATTTTACCCCCACTTTCTGTTATGACATTGAGGAATGTTTGGTGCGGTTTTGGTGAGAGACATTAAATGGAAACGGCCACAAATATGTGGCCTAAATACCATCGATTTCAAGTGCAGATTATCCGTAAAACCAATGTACGTTTGGAATCCGTTTGTACGTGAAAATAAACTTCACGGTCAATTAGAAATAAAAACCACTTCCGTTTTTCTACTAAAAACCGGTCACCTGTCGGTCTAATTCGCCTACTCATAACTATACACCCTGCTGCACACATAACAGACACACACACACACACAAAACGACGGCCAGGAATTTGTGTTCACAAGAACGAACGATTGTTTGTCTAATTATTCTATTATTTTGTGCTGCACTGGTGGTTTTACACTCATCGTGAAACTTGCAAATGCAGTCACGAGTGCCAAGGCAATTGAGGGAGGGAGTTCGAGTGAGCGAACACCGATGAGACGAAAACAGAAAGGATAAGTGGGTGGAGAGTGGGTAATGGGGGGGGGGTGGTGAGATTGGAAGTGAAAGTACGACTTAGTTTCTTTCTTTCCCAGGAGAAATATTTTATACAATCTGGAGCAATATCTCCAGCTATTTCAGAAGCCGTAGCAATAACGTTTTTTTTTAATCAAAACTCAGACCCGGATATGTTTTGATGCTTTTAAAAGTATAATAATGACGCAGTGCGAAATACATGTAATGATAATGAGAATGCTTTTTATCAATTTGAAATGCTGACGTGTGTTACCATCGAACTACTTTCAAAGAAATAGAAATACAAAGAAATGCTTCCGTGTTAGAGGAACTTGTTCCCAACACCTGATTCCGTACATCGAGTCGTCAAACAATTATGTATGAAAAGACGAAGCACCTAAGTATTATCAATTATTGTATAAAACACAAACTGCAAGGCAGTGTTTTCTCAATGACGTCACAAACTATTTAAAGAATAGAGCCGACTCCAATTACAACAAGACCGCTGGGACTGGCCAAGTTCCTCTCTATATAACAGGACCGCTGTTATAAGAACACAGCAAAACAAAGAAACACAAAGCGGAAATGAGATTCCGGACTTCAGAATGTACTCGTTATAAGCAGAACATTTATGACGTGCTCTATATAACGAGGGTTGACTGAATAGGCCGTGTGGTTCGTCTTTTGAAAAATTTAGAGGATGGGGGGAAATTATGTAGTTTTGCAACTCTTCAAACCAGTGGTTCAGCTTACTTTCAAACCAAGTGTGGTAGATTATCTTGAAAAAGGGTTTGATATTTTAATTGTTCTTTTTCCATAATATAAATTTCGTTTAAACACAAATGGTACCTTTATTTTAGCAAGAAACCTTACTTGTAGCGACGTATGGAGTCCCCAAAGAAACACTAAAGAAAAAGAATGGGGACAATGTATTTTGTTCCCTCGAAATAGTTTTTTTGTTCCCTCGAAATTGTATTTCGTTACCTTGAAATAGTATTTCGTTCCCCTCAAAATAACATTTCGCTACCTCGAAAACTAGGCCCCCAGTATAGTTCACTCCCTTAAGATGTCATTTTGAGGCAACGAATTTTTGAGGTTATGAAGTACTACTTCGGGGAACGATATACACTTCAGCTCTTTTTTTTTCTCTACATGTTTTATTTTCCTTTACCCTGCGTCCCTTTGGGGGCTCCGTAAGCAACATGGCAGCCTGCGAACTATCATTAAAAAAAACCAAAAAAAAAAACACCTTAAAACATTGTGTCATGAACATGATAACAAAGTAGACAGGGAAGGAGCAGATTTATTTCGCGTATGTTTTTTGTCAGACCTTTTAAAACCCTAGACCGCCCCGGTTTCTTGAGTCAAGAGTGTCGAAAAAAAGAGAATGCAAGACAATGGGCGTTACAGATAGAATCACGAGGGACGTCTCAAGACAAGATGGAAGGGAAAAAGAATGGCAAACGAATGCCAGATCTCCATGTGTCGTGTCTATCTTTCCTACCGCCTGAATTTATGTGACATCGAATCACTTGTAAGCATATCCAACTGGAAATTGCAACGTCCGGTTTTTTCTCCCAGCGGTTAATACAATATTAGCGTTTGTCCGGTCGTGTTCCCTGGCTCCGCCCCGTGAAAAGGCAATGACGAGGGCTACCGGTTAGCCAGTTCTCTCTATTATACCGGTTAGTTTTGGGTACAAGCCTCCCCATTTCTGGTTCTTGTATGGTCTAAGTGGTGTTTCCTTCGCGGTAATGGGCTTGCAAGAATTCCAACAACAGATGCTGGCGCTGTTATCAACGTCCATCTTAGTACATCGAAATGGTTTCAAAAATGTTGATGCAAGACAGCCCCCTTGGTCTGCACACAACTGGCGAAGCTGGCAGAGTTGCAGCAAAGACCCTTCCTGGGTTGTCTACATCAGATCAAATCTACCCCCAATTGTGTCCTGTCTGCGATTGAACAAATCAATAAGATATGTCATAATTCTGCAAGAAGGAAAGTCTAAGAATTGCCAACAATTTGGACGCAGTTTCACGACACTACTCACATTTTTGCGAAAGAACTGGCACATCAATTTGTCACAACAGCGATGTTTACCGCGCCGTAACCGGCTTTTGTTTTGCTATTGAAATGTTGTGATTTTTTGGAGTACGTCTTTGCACATGGCCTTACTTGATAAATTAGTCACTGTACAGGACCCTCGCATTTAATTTGTAAGCATTCAATACTCCAGTACCTCTAGTTCGATCTATTGGCCACTATAGCTAGTCTACAGACAACAACTATAGCTATTTGTGCTTACGAGCCTATACCAGAAAGAACAAACTGTTTTTTAAATGATTTAAACTAGCGGAGATTGAGGAAACTTATTGACGATTGAGTTTACCTGAGGTATTCTCCGACACGCCTTGACAAGGTGCCCCCATTTCAGAGTGCCCCTTTTTGGTGCTTCCCCCATCTGAGGCGTGACCCAATTTCCAGTCTCTGAGGAGATGTTTCGTCATTTTGTTCACCCAGACTCTATATGAACCTCAATCATCAACATGAAGGCCACGGTGGTTGGAGGGGAGGGGGTGTTCTATACCCAACTTGCGTCTCTTTGATTACTCTTTGGTCGCCACAGGTGACATATACCTTCGGGAGCTTCGTGCTGAAAATAAAACAAGCTCCCACACTCGACGACATACATAATACTAAGTTAGACAAATTTTGACTTAAAGTTAACGAGAACAAGCCGCACGATAAGCTGCAGATTTCCGTTCGAAAACATCCGCAGTTTTGGGAGCTATGTACCCGCTCGAAAACTCTGGGGCTCCCCCTCAAATTTCCCCCGCGTTTAAAATAGTTACCCCCCTTGTCTTTTAACACCCGTGTTAAGTTCAGGCCCGAGCACACACTGTGCCCAAAATCATGGGATGCATATGTACACCTTGTTAGCATGGTGTCATTACGAAGCATTTTGCCTTTGAAAGGCAAGTTTTCTGGCTAACCTATGAGTGCATTACGTTGACAAAGCAGTGTTGTCTTCGCCAAGCTTATAGTTCTTAAATTGGGACTTGGTATTTGGCATTTGTGTGACTGGAGGGTCGGGGAGGGGAGGGGGGAGGGATTGCGTGGATGAGTGGATGGCTTTTTCAGTCGAGTGCATTACATAAGGAACCACTTTAGCCGCTCTGAGTGGAGCAGTTATAGTCGTTTATGTGAAAGGAGCCAACAAGTGTACTTTAATAGTAATACAATTCCAGCGGAAATATGGACCGCTAACAATGTTCTACTTACCGCCACTCAACCTAAGTATGTGTTAAAAAGCGCAGAAAACATTGCGCATTGTAAAAAAAAGCAAGAAAAAAAAAGCACAATGATCCGCACTTCATGTGACCTAAGATAAACATTAAATAACAATGTGAAAGTTCAAGCTCAATCGGTCACCAGAGTCACGAGAGAAAAAAAAGGTGAAAGACTCCCTCATGTTTCCATCGTTTTGAAACATCGGGTTTTGGTTTCGCGAGAGCAACATTCAAACAAGGAAAGTATTCCACCGTGCCTATACTTTATACCAAAAGCTGTGAGTATGTATAATGTATTCAATTTTCCCAATGAGTGAACCGTATGCTTAATAGAACGATATCTGTTGAAATTGGCTGGGAAATCTTACCTTCTATAGAAATTATCATTTTAAATGATTGACTCACGGTATTTCATTCCAATAATGTTAGTATGATGTTCATGAAATTAAAGGTTGTTTGGAACTCAATCGGTAATCCCAACAGAAAGATCGTGACTGTATCCATGTTTCAGGGTAGACAATCGTGGAGCACGCATTGATTTATGAAAAGAAAACTGAAACTTGTTTCACTAAATGAAAACTGAAACCAATTTTTGGAGGAACATTTTTTATCTGCGAAATCTTATGTACAATATATGCAGAAGCTTTAGAAAGTTAGAGAATTGTAACATTATCAAAACGTTTGCAGTGTTAAAGAGTGGCTCCACGCTCAATGTTGTTTTTTGATGCACACATCTTCCAATATAGACAAGAGTTCTCGTGAAAGTGGGAGAAAGTTACTTATTCGGTGTAAAATGCCATTTTATTTGACACTCTTTCAGGGCAAAATTTGAAACGTGACGTCATCGGATGTCAAACACAAATGGGCCTGTGGCCAAAGAAGAGGTTTTGCGTCAGTCAAAAGTTCAAATTCAACGCCGTTTGGATTGAATGTCATCAAAATCGGGTAATGAATTGAAAATTCTCTGAACAAAGATGTACAGAGCATATTTTTGAAATGTAACGTCATCCAACATTTTTTGGATTTTGACAAAAATTGTAGTTAAAGGGTATCAAACACATGTGGCATTTTACACCGTTTTAAGCTCTGAGACTTAATATTGTGTTTGCATTTTTGTAAGAACTCTATCTATAGGAAAGGAGTAGATCGCAAAATTGAATTTGAACTTGGGAACCCTCTTTAAGTCAAGTGAACGTTTCGCTACTTGCCTTCCACTCTTGTGGGGGTAAAGTTTCGTGTTCGTGCAGTCCCTAAATCTGCTAAGTATGAATTCCGCTTGGAGCCAATCAATCAAATAGGGATCCCAGGGGGTGCTTAGGGTGGTGGGTGATGGGTGGGGGGTAGTTTGGGGTACTCGACTTAACGTTGCCCTGACAACTAGTCAGAATTTATGGTGATGTCTGTTTTCAATACCTGATGGTAGATGATAAACCCATGGAGAGGAGTTCTACGTTGATGCCCCTCCCTCTCGCTGCATCCGCACATGAATGCACTCTCATTTCCCTGGCGGGGAACCACCTGGTCACACCCAATCGAGGTACTCTGGGGGTGAGGGGGACAACCCCCTAAGCTACAACCCAGCGAGGTACTCTGTAGGAGGGGGGGGTGCCTCCTTAACTTATTGTCAGACTGCAACACCCTTGAGGGTTTTGCTGACGTTGGGGTCTATTCATCATGCATTCATTCTAACAGCTTCCACCTGACATGTTTTGTGATGGCTTTCCTAATGTTTCTGCCCAGCATGCAGCTATGTCCTCACAGGTCAAATTGGAGTCTTCACAGAATTGGGTGATGCAATTTGACCCTCCCTTTGTTCCTCTTTCCATGTGTTGGTGGTCAGAGCACCAAATCGGACACCAATTGATCTGTACTTCTCCTGCAATGTCCAGCAAATTTATATTTCCTTTGTCTCTGATTTTTGTAGCGATTTTGGGTAGATTTCCGTCCATAGAACCAACATAATAATGTATCTTGCTAATAGAACTGGAAAACATCTAAAGGCACAATGGACGACACTTCGTTCGCATGGGCCATGTCCGAATCAGCGACTACGGCTACGGCTTGTTGCTATCATGGTTATCCTATAATGCTCCAACGCATGTTCACGTGACGCCTCAAGCCTCGGACGTAGCCGCTAATTCGTACATGGCCATGACATGCAATAATTATGCAAGAATAATTTCTGCCCATTTTAGAACTTTCAAAATCAGTTCCGTTGAACCTGTGGCCAATTAAGGCCTTGCAACAATGTGTTGGTGTCGCAAAATGCATTGGAAGAATTCTAAAGTTTAAGCTTGGGTCATACTTTGGTAATAACCCTGAAAACGTTGCACCGAAAGCTTACTTGTTATAAAGACGGTAACGATAGTAAGCATCCTGCGAAATGAGTTCGTCTAAAATGCCCCCGTTGGTTGGAAATCAATGAAAACATTTGAATCTGATAAACGATTCATGCGTGAATCGTTTTCTCAGACTTTTGAGGGGTGGCTGTATGTTTGGGAATGGTGCGGCGAGGGACCCTCGCTGAACGTGGATGGATTTGACGTTCTTGTAAAAAATTACCGTGACAGTTTTCTTGCAGTTTTCTCAACAAAGAGATACTGTATTCAGCTGAAACTTTCCACATGCGACTCTCATTGTTGTATCTTTCTTTAAGTTTTCCAAACATCTACCAACATTGACAACAAACCAAACGATGATGCTATCTTTAAAAATATAGTGTTAGGATTTACAACTGACTTTGATTTGTCATTAAATGCAAAGTTGGTAAACAAATCAAAGGTAAACCTTTTTTTTTAAAATGGGGTTGGCCCAAAACTTTTTTTTAAAACACTATTAATACAAAACATCTACTGATCGTTACACGCAGTGGTCCTCACTCGACATTATTTAAAGCTCTGAAATGTTGCGCCTGAATTACTACGATCAACACGCTATATAAAAAAAAGTTCACCTGAAAATCCAATCCTGAACTGGGAGCTCACCCCTAGACCATTGTTATCTTCAAGAGTGATTTACAAGGCTATAAATAACTTGGCCGAGAATAAACCCCCCAAATCAGAACAGCTCTTAATCCAACACGTAAATACGTCAAGGTCGTTCCAGGTGACCTGAGATGAATGTGGCAATTGAAACGAGGAATTTCAATTCAGAAAGAGGGGGGGGGGGCGAGCGGATGACGTCAAAGGACTATACCATTACTAGTTCTTTGGTTACCCATGAGTGTACACTAAATCTAAAAACAAGTACTTATATGGTCTCCTTATAAGGCATTTCCAGATGGCAAAGTTGTGTTTTTTTTTTAATCAGATACATGTTATGAAACATACTTGTTGTAAGTTATGCAAAGGAAAAAATGTAAACTCACCATGAGTTGTTTAAATTAGCACATTGTTATACAAGACTTGGAACTTTCCAAGAAGTGAAGTGTATCTATCTATGTGATAGATTGAGGCATATACAGCTTAAGAGAAATACCTTATTTTGCACTCACACGTGAAGCATTTTCACTTTTTTTGGCAAGGATAGATGACTAGACATCACTTGTTTACGAATGACTCAAAAACAACATTGTATAACTGTTGTAAGAAAGTCAATGGAAAAAGCAGTACAGCATGTGGACCTTTTCGACAAGACGCAGGTGTAGGCTAATGTGTTATCTTTAAGTAAAAGTTTAACTGTTCGTAATGTACACTATATCCACAAGAGGGCACGTATAATAATGGTGGAAGTTGTAGCACAAAATAGCCAGAACATTCAATACTTTTATAACTGCGTGTCAGAAAACTCTGAAGCCTTATCACTGAACACTGTGACACAAACTCGGGAACCTACACATGTTTGACCATGAGGTTGCTCCAAAGAGTTGCTAATTAATATAATAATGTAAGAATTATACCACAAACCAGAAGAGCGGGGTTTCCAGGCATGTTGATGCCGTAATTAACGCTGCTGTTTGGTGAGAGTTTTCCATTTTCTCGTTTTTTAAAATAGAACAAGTTATATCAAAACATGTTTTAAAAATTGGCAGGCCGGTGGGGGTGGGGTGGGGGGGGGGGACTGTGCCAATGCTACAAGGGACAACCAATTGGCGTGTCGTGGTCGAGTGATTATAAGAGCACCAGACTCAAGCTCTGGTGTTTCTGATCAGCAGAGTGTGGGGTTCGAGTCCCAGCCATGGCCCGTGTGTCCTCGAGCAAGATACTTTAACATAATTGCTTTGTACTTCGGATGAGACATTGAGCCGTAGGTCTCATGACTAGGATTTGTATGTGAACGTAAAAGAACAGAACAGAACACTTGAAATGGAAAGTATAGGGGTTAACCCCAGTGTTTCTGGTTCACATTATATAGGCCTAGCGCTTGCCTATGGAAATTCGAATTAGAAGCGCTGGGGTTAACCCTTCCTCAGTCTTGCGAGCTAGTGATTATTAAGTTCACCTGTGAGGCACCTTCTGTTTCATAACCAGAAACATATAATAACAATACACGTCTGTTTGGTCTTCATTTACTAGTACATCCACCTGTTTGCATGATGAACATTAGTATTTGATATTTGTATTTAATATTTGTATTATAAACATGGTTCATGACAAAGATAAAAGAAGTATATACCAATGAAGCACCTCCATAGGCAAATTTTAATACTCTCAAAATTTCAAATTGCAGTTTCGGATATTGGCCCAGGAAAATACTATTTTAAAACAGTGATAGTAAACCTTAAAAATGTGGTCTGAGTAAAACGAAACTTTAATTTTGTATACCTGCTGTTAGCGGAATTCACTAAATACTGAAGTGGTTGATAATGATTTTTCGAGACGACTAGTTTCGTGTTTGTTCACCTCGGGCAACCTGTATCGTATTGTAACACCGTCTACTGTTTGGCCGCGTTAATTGTCCACCCCGGGGCGTTCAAGTTTTTGAAAAGAAACAGAGTTTATTATATAGGTGGTCCGATATTTAGAAACGCTTTGTTTTGGTTTTTTTTTTTTCTTTCGAAATTTCTGATGTTGAGCGGATACCGTTTTCAGCGCCTAAAAAATGCTGAGTCACATGGTATGTCTGAATACGCACAGTTCCGAGAAGCGTAAAGGAAAGTGTGGCAAACACAAGAACAAAAGATCAAAGGCTTGAAATGGGGGTCAAGCCGCCATCCATGTCGAATTCCAACATGTACTACGTAAGTAAGCGTTTTACAGGGAAAGCAAAATCCTTGTTTTGCGTTGGAGAGTAACTCACATCGTCCAGTTCTCATATAGAACTTCATAAACCAGTCCATCATTGTCAATTAACTAACCCTTTTCTTACAAGGGATTTTGAAATCATGATCTGTGTGTTTAATTTGTTTTTAAAGAATGTTAATATCATCAACTGGGAAGTACCAAGCATGATTGTTGTTGCTAGAAATGTGAACCTCTTTCCAATGGCTCTGAGTGGCTTATATCTGTTTATTTAATCCAACGTGGCTTGCATTTATGTACCCTTTTCCCAGAAAACTATAGGTGTCCTCGCCAAAAAGTTTATATCGCTAAAACACATTTGCATGCAATCAAAACTCTGTGTTTGTTAAAAATCTGATAAAGAATTGAGAAATGAAACATTACTTCCCAGATATCTTTCTACTGTCATAGTATTACACCGACTCCTCCGCGTAGTCTTCGGTCCACACCTGACTCACGTGAATGTTCCCCCGTGCAAATAAACTTCTGGGCATTCGGTGTAGCTAGACCAATGATTTGGAACAATCTTCCTCCTGTCATTAGGGAATCTGTTATAGTTTATCTCTACTTCGTAAAGCTCTTAAGACTCACCTCTTATCCATGTTAATTTCTATTATGTGCTCGATGGATGATCTTGATGGAATAGCGCCTTTTATAGTTATAAGTTGTAATTGTTATGTTATGTTAAACATTAATGAATGGAGTTTTTTAAGCAGAAGTAAGTTACGGGAGTGATAAAGCTAACTTGAGCAACCTAAATCAGGATATGATTTTAAGGTCATTAATCCATTTTAAAGAAAAATTTGTCCCAATTGCTTAAACAAAATTGTCCAAATAACTGAAGAGGGTTGCTTGCAATTACTTTATACGGCTATAGGCCCTGGCGCAAACTAGCTCAATAGCTTAACCGTGTATTGTTTTAAGTGTTTACCGTGAAGCGACGACTGTTTCGGGAACCTTTCATTGACTTGTCTGTACATTTAGGTCATTTAACTCTGAAAGGTCCTCTCACACACGTGCCCCCATTTTTGCTACTTTGAAACTTGTTCCCCAACGTGTCACAGTTTAACCATCTGTTTCAACTCCACACGCCTCTCCCCGATGATTCTTTCTACATCACACATCAGCAGACAAAAGGCAAGCCGATCATAAACTGATCCTACCCTCCTAGACTAAGGTATCCCCAAGACATTTCAAGAAACACAGTCTCTCAGCTGTCTTCCCCAGCCAGCTTGTAATTACACCGTTCATGGTGTGGTGGGCGTGCATAATACCCGATTCATCTGTCCCCACGTAAAAAAGGTTGACCCAAACCATTTAATACTGGTATTCCCCTATCGCATTGCAATGGATGATGTTTTTATATCCCCGATTTTTTTTTATAATGAGTTAAGCGTGTGGCATGACAATCCCACGCTACATCTCACGGCGGGTATTTACCCCAGCTTCTTGCCCCTGGCATGGGTATAATGTTTGACTTGTACTTTTGCCAAATAGTTATCAATCATGAAGTTGTATTCTGATACGTCTTGTACGTGACAGAATGTGGTTCGATTGCCTTGCTCATTCAGAGTAAATATAATTGATTTGCACATCTTTTAATAACAAAATGTCTTAAAAAGTCCTCTTTTTGTGAGGATCTTTAGTAGTAGCTGTAACAAATCATGACTTCAGTCAGACGATGAGGTGATCACAATTGCTCCAGGGTTTAAACATTTAACCCTTTCTTCTGGGCTCGAGTAACCAGTTATGCACAACTATTTAATAATGTGAATTAAAATTAAAACCCTGGGGACGACAACCATGAATGTCACAAGTTATTAATTGCCACGTTACTACCTATGATGTTTGAAGTTCAAAATAATACAGCGTTCCGGGCTTTCCTGAACAATTAACCCCCATTAGTAGCCAAGTGGCGTGTTAATTGTCAGGTGGGCCAAAGTCAAAAAACACTGCCTGTACTTTTCAACAAAAATAGCCTTAAAGTTCTTGAGGCCCTAATTGACTCATTAAAAGCTGAAGTCGTATCAAGCCCTGCCCCCGTGTTCCTGTAGAGATCCTGGACGCAAGGCAAGAAGGAGATAAAAGAAGAGCCCAGCGAGAATCCTGTTTTCGTTCGGCATCTTGTTACAGCCCTCAGAGCAAGGAGATCTGGAGAACTTCCAGGTCCGCTTTTTGTGACGAACAACATACGTCATCGACGGTCTTTGCCATTGGCATTTTCTACAATCTTTTGTTCTTAATGGACGAATCTATAAACCAAGAGGCTTTTGACTTTGTCTCAAACGGCCGGTCTTGAACTTTTTTAGATGTCAACAGTTTTGTTGCGTGTTCGTTAACACAATCTCTGACAATCCTGGCGCGTTCTTAGTTGACGTCAATCTGCGACTCTCTCTTCAGATGGGTGTTTTTGCGGAAAATGCAATAATGGTTTGCTGATCTTTTCAGTAGGGGCGTCTCTTTTTAAATTGTTTGCATTGTTTTCAATCCATATTGTTTAGAAAACACAGTTTTAACTTGAAAGTCAAATTATTCCTATTCTTATTCTAAGGATGAAGGTCTTTTATGTTGTAACCACAGCGAAGTCCCTCACATCCAACAGAACGTCCATGGCCCAATTTCACAGCGCTGCTTAAAGCAGCAAAAGCAACCAAGCAAAAAAAAAATGCTTACCTGAATAATTTTACCAGCCAAGATGTCATGTCTCATGTAGCATATTTGACGGGTATTCTGCAAATTTTTGCATAGCAGAGAATATTTAAGCAATATTTATTGCTTATAAGTGTAAGCTGTCAACATGGCTCCATTTCAAACAGTGGCAAGGTTCATCTTCAACTCATTATGAGATATGGTGCCTTTTATTTAGAGATTACTGAAATAGCATCAATACTGTATCGTATAGTTGCTTAATACGCTCAGCTTTGGTTCATGCAATCTTTTTTAGGAAGGATAGGCCCTAAATTATGACCCACTTTTATCTCAAGCGTTTACATGAATTTTTCAAAAATTTGCTGTTTTTGTTTGGAAGTTGGCAATCTTGCAATTTGTTGTTATGACGGTCATAGCTCGAAGGCCTTCGGACAATTCCATTTTAAATGTTTAGGTGTCGCTGCATTTTTATGCTTTGAATTCAAGGGGCTGTAAGACATCAAGTACTGTATAAGTATTTTTATATATATATTTTTAACATTCAAGCGCACGTTCTGAAGCTTAACAAATGAGGGCGCTGCTGTGTACTGTTACAACAGGAAGTCGGTGTCGCTCACTATTGTCATGTTATCAAAATGAGCACACCGGTTTACCGATCACGTAATTTAGTGATGTAGAATCACAGACAAAATTGTTTGTCATGTTTGGATTGTTAAGCCGGTGTGTACTTTTTAAGGCAAGGACAACATTGTTGACCATCGCACTCGTTGCCAGTGGCATGACTAGACATTTTTAGGGGGGGGGGCAAGTGGGGGCTTTTGCTCATCAAATGCCTTACTATTAAATAATGTGCTCTGTGCAACTCCACCTTTCCCCCATGATGCAACCCTCCCTGCAGCATACTGTACACGATGTTAACTGCGTTGGTAAACATTTACCACAATCTGTACCTCTGTTCAAAACTTACATAACGATAACAAACAACTGTTTCAGGCTACTCCAGTGAATATATTCTTTATCAAGATGGCACTCACACATTCTGTTTGGGTTGCCATACTACTCTCCTTCCTGCAGGTTTCACACCAGCAGGACACAAATCTTACTCGAGTTTTAACACGACTTGGTGAAGTAGTTGGCTCTACTCGTATTGGGTCCGGGGGGCAACCAGTTCTTAGCATCTACAAGGGGATACCATACGCAGAGCCACCCATAGGACCGCTGCGTTTCTCAAAACCACAACCAACACAACCATGGATTAATGATTCTCTGGATGCATTGGAATACGGTCCGGACTGTATTCCTGGCCAGTTCGGACAGAGCACCTACAGAGCTCTCGACGGCCGCGTCCATCAATCCGAAGATTGCCTCACGCTCAACATATTTGTCCCCGACGAAGTGGTAGCGACAGACGGACCTCTACCGGTCATGGTCTGGATTCACGGCGGAGGGTTTGTTGTTGGGGCTGGCTCGGAAACCGACGGCAGCGTCCTCGCTAAGGTAGGTCGAGTCCTGGTGGTGACACTGAACTATCGTCTCGGAGTATTCGGCTTTTTAAGCACCGGAGACGACGCCTCACCTGGGAACTACGGCCTGTGGGATCAGAGGTTGGCCATTGCCTGGGTGAAAGACAACATCGATGCATTTGGAGGGGATCCTGGCAGGCTCACCCTCTTCGGGTTTTCCGCGGGAGGCAAGGCAGTAGCAATGCAAACAGCTACCCCTGTGAATGACAGGACTTTATTCCAGCGGGCGATCATGGAAAGCGGATCCGCCGACGATTCGGCTATCAACTCACCCGAAACAGCGGCACTCCGCTCGCGTCAGATCGGCGGACTGTTAAACTGCGACTCATCCCAGGGCTCCCGAGCTCTTATAGCCTGCTTACGCGAGGTTGACCCGGAAACCCTTGTGCAGGCATCCAACCTCCTTGACGTTGAATTTGTCGATTTTTCATCCTTCTATCCCACAATCGATGGTGAGTTTTTTCCAGACTACGTACTGAACGTTCTTGCTGAGGGCTACTTAGGGCAGTATGACTTCATGACAGGAGTAAACAGCGACGAAGGAACCCTAGCCCAGTCATCAAGTAGGATACCCTCTTCGATCGATTCTGCGGATGAGCTGTCAACCATCATGAGGGACTTACTGGTGTCCTCCTTCTGTAGATGTGAGAACGCGCAGGAGGCTGCCGAGGCTGTGGCATTCCACTACACCTCAGAGCGGGGTACCAGTGACGGTCGCCTCAACAGGGCCGCAGTTCTCGATGCATTTGCGGATGTGTTGTACACCTCACCGTGTCTGAATAACATCAAGTACCACACCGAAGCAAACCTCACCACCAGAGGCAACTCCTACCTGTACTTCTTCCCGTACCGACCGGAGGACGAGCCCAACTCGGAGCCTGATATCATACGAGGTGCGGGTCACGGTGACGAGGTTTCCTATGTATTTGGTGAGCGGCTTCGGGATAATCCAGGAACCGAGAAAGGGAACCTAAGTGCGCTTTTGATCAGTTATTGGACCAACTTTGCCAGGAACGGGTAAAGCAATCCTTGCATATCTTTAATTTTTCATTTTAATATTTTATAGTAGATGGATGCTTTTAAAACTACTACGTTACATACAGTACTAAAAATCAAAGACAGTTTATTCTGAGAACACAAATTCTGTACAATAGTTGTCTACCAAGAAGTACTCAGTGCCTGGTTTCTTTTAAACAATGTTCTTACAACCGAATTTTTTAATTAATGAACGACCAATAATTTGTGTTTTGCATAGAAGCTTGTAAACCAATCATGAGACAAAAATGTTTCATGTAGCTAATATTCTCAATCTCGTTCTACAAGAGCTGTGGATGAGTTTCAATGGGTCAGACACAGCGTGGATAAACTTTGGTTTGCTGTGTTAAACTTTTTTCACTCAAGTTCTTCAGGATGGGAATACAAATAAAGAGTAACCTTAGTTTTAAGGGTTCTATGTTTTACTTTTTTTCTGACTCACAGAGACCCCAACGATGGAGATGTCCCTTACTGGCCCAAGTACAACTTCGAAAATGAGTCTTACATCATTTTGCAACCTGACGTCGCAATAGGCAGCCGTCTCCAAGCTAGTCAGGTTTCTCTGTGGCTCGACTACCTACCGAGTATCGTTCAACCCTTGGACACGAATAGGTGCTCCCTGGACGTGCCCATACCAGATGAAGAGTCTGCCGCACCAGGCCTGATGAGAACGGTTCAGATTGTCAGCGCGGACGGGGATGTGATGGGAACGGTAATCGGCGTTACACGGAAGGCAGACCAGGCAATGGGCGGTAGGGAGGTAGCAGAGTTCCGCGGGATACCATACGCAGAACCTCCCGTTGGGAAGTTGCGATTCAAACCGCCTGAGGTTGCCTTGCCGTGGCTCGATGAGCCCCTTGATCTTAGGAGCGCGGTACCACCAGCTTGCCCGCAAGATGTAACAAAAGACCCGTTGATGACCCGTGTAGGTTTCAACACCACGTCCGAGGATTGCCTGAGGTTGAATATCTACGCACCAGTGAGGGAGAATGGCGAAGGAGTTTTTCCAACCGTGGTGGTCATCCATTCTAGTGATGACCTTCTCACGGGAACTGCTTCAGTTTACCACGGAAGTCCACTGGCGTCTAATTCCAAGGCCGTGGTGATTCTGGCCAACTATCGACTTGGTGCACTTGGGTTCTTATCTACGCAAGACGCAGCTGCACCTGGTAACTATGGCCTGCACGATATACTGGCGGTTCTGCAGTGGGTGAATAAATTCATTGGGAGTTTTGGTGGAGATCCGAGTAACGTGACGGTCATCGGCCATGGAGCGGGGTCTATGTTGGCACATTTGCTCGTCCTTTCAGACAAATCACGAGGAATGTTTCAACGCGTCGTTTCAATGAGTGGAACTGCACTGTCCCCGGAGCTTTTCAACCCCGTGCAGCCTGATCCCACTGATCTATCAGAAGCCGTGGCAAATAAACTTGGGTGCCCAACGGACACTTCGGCGTTGATTGTGGACTGCTTGCGAGATAAACCAGCCACGGACTTAATTGAGGCAACACAGGAGCCACCTCTCACCGTCCCCTTCCCAGTTGTTGTTGACGGAGATTTCTTTAGAGATCACCCAGCCGAGATTCTGCAATCTGGCAACTTTCAAGATGTCGAGTTTATCGTTGGAGTGGCTCGGGATGAGAAGGCTGCAACTGCTGCTTCGTTCTTGGGGGACGACTGGACGAGGTGTCCCGATGAAGCAGAGGTAGAAAGCCTCATAGATCACGTCAGTAGGGAGGCCTTCCACAGGGCGGACATTGCCTCTTTGACTCTCGCTGTGGAATACCTTCACAATGGTAACCACATCCCAGACGATAGAGACTGCCCAATGAGGGGCTATTTCCGGAGGTTCCTGCAGGATTTTCTCGCAGCTGTCCCTGCAGTCCAGACTGCCTTGTATCATGCATCTTCTGGAGGCCGCGTCTTTCTGTTTGTCTTCGACCATTTACCGACGGACCACTATATTGCGAAGCTCCCCCCGTGGGCTGGCCCAGCATTTGGAGACGACCTTCAGTCTCTGTTTGGTGATCCGTACAACCCAATGTCTGACCAACAACTGCTTCCATACAGGCTGAAGGACAAGAAGACATCCTTGGAGCTGATGAATCTCATTTCAGGCTTTGTCTATGAAGGGTGAGAATCTCTGTCTTCATCTATAAAAGTGAAAAGTGACTTCTTCGTCAGTATTTTGGGGTCAAACTACCTCTTGACAGATGGTCAGAGCAAGTCAAAGAGTTAAGTGCACCCAAAGCCCTGTCTGTCTGTTCAATGACTGGGGTGCACCCCACTTAATAAATTCCCATAGCATACAGTGCAAAATGCTAATAATATTGAAACAAATGCTTTAAAATAAAACACTTTGAAGTCTCACAGATTTTTAAAGTAAAGGGGCAAATATCAATTGACTCTTGAAGTTTTATAATCTGCTCAATTTAATATGGGGAGTCCCAAGGCCTGTCGAGTTATCTCCCTCCAAATAAAAAACACTCCCACACCGTTGTAATTTTACAAACGTCCGAGCATCAATCTTGAACATTTTCCCTACACCTCTGCGGCAAAGAGGGCAATCTTTCAGGGCCTATGTCATCCAAATACCTCGTGTTGGAAGTCAACAACCCCGGGTCACAATTGGGCAAAACATTTACACTGTTATACCCCTTTTATTGGGCTCTGAAATCTGTCAAATATAGAATATTAGTTGTGGCTTCGACAGTGCCACCTATCTTTGCTCACAGTGTTACTGCAATGCTTTATTAACTTCAATTGGAGATTTGGGGATTTAAAAACAACAACTTTATTTCCTCGCTTGCTCTTATTCTTCACCCAGTGCGCCGGGAGTCTCCTTGTCTGGTGCAGCTTGGCCTCAATTCGAGATGACCAACATGACATACCTGTCCGTGGATCCTTGTCCCCAGGTGCGCTCGGGCATCGACGAAGGGTGGGAGCACAAGCTAGGCTTCTGGTCGGACTTCTTGGCGACAGTTACGGAGCCTACACCGTCTTCTCCTTTCAGCACGTGCGTCACGCCGGTAGATTGTGTCGTTGGTAGCATAGGTCTAGAAATGTCACCTGACACAGCGAGCGCCCTCATCGGGGCATTAATCGGAGTTAGTGTAGCACTATTCGTATTCCTATTAATCATGGTACTCGGCTACTGTATCACGAGCCGGCGCTCAATGACAAGCAAAACCGCTGGTTCTCAAATAGAATTAGACGCCCAGCAAAACTCTGGCTATATCGGCAAAGATTAGTTTCTTTGGAATAATTGAATTTTTGACAATGTCTTGGAATGATGGTAACTTTGGAGGGGAACTGATGTGATCGGGAAGGATCAACATGAGCGTAGGTCGTAACAACATTTACAACAAGTTGGCGATCATTTCAGTGGTTCGTAAGTTTACTGTGAAACAAGAGCGGTCGACTTCGGCCACCATTTTAATTTCTAAAATTCCCTTACTTTATTTCCCGGAGGAACTGTTTGTCCAATGTGAAAGCACCATTCAATTTAGATACAAAAACCACCCAAGAAACCATGGGAACATAAGAGTAACTTGATCGATATGACAATTTAAAACAAAACAAAATTAACCCATCACACATTACTTTTTAAGGAATCACATTTCTTGTTGAATTTCACAGTACAATAATAAGAATTTATGAGATGTACTCTTCCAAAGTATGACAGCGTTTTCAATCTGTTTTTTATTAGTGCAGGAGATGGTCTGCTGTCATTCATCTTCTTTTTACAAATGTGAAAATGACATCAACCAAAAGATCAGGTTAGATCAGGAAAAAAAAACGTCTTGCAAGAAAAAGTGAAATATCTATCCTTTTTTTTGTGACCTGCTAATCTGCAAAAGTTCATGGAGACTACAGACACATTTTAGGAAAGGTTGCTTTAAAACATTTTTACGAGCTAGACATTACAATTTGATAAGCAAAAAAAAAGAAGAAAAAAAAAGGGGAAACTGATTTTGTTATCCGATTAAGTGATCTCAGCAAAAGCAGGGTGGTTTCCCCTTCCTATAAAAGGACGGCAACGAAGGACAATTTCAAATGCTCGAGGTTGATTTTTGAATCATCAAATATTTTTTTAAATAAAAAACTTAGCTGATGCTGAGAAGTCGCCCAGTAGACGATATCCGGAAACCAGGAGGCTATTTGAGTCCAAATGCTCCCACTTCCCTGGCCTACTTTACCCCGTGTCACCCCACGTACGATGGAGATACACAGACATAGACTGCTTCCTTCCTGACTTGAAGATGCCCCCAGTTTACCTGGATCACCTTAAATGTACTCTGAGATGGATCCCAGACATCTTGTAGACACGGCTAGGTAGACAGCTTCGTTATCTGGTATATAAAACAGGCAGTTTGCCATAATTCGATAATTCTGAACAAACTTCAAGATGGACCTGAACGAGAAACGTTATACAGAATGAAGCTTACAGACTAGTGAAGCTTGTGTTGTTTTATGATTACATTTCAAAATTAGTTTGACTTTCTGATGCCCCCCCCCCCCACAATGATCCGGTTAAATGAGCTACCGTATGAAACATCATGAAGTGGTAGGATGTGTAGATTAAGTATAGTTTGTGAATGAGTAAGCAAGGCCCGCATAACGTTGGCTTGGGTGGTCTTTCACATTAGCATACGAGTAACATTGTCCTTTTTAATTTCCACGTGTCTGATAATCTGATGCCTGATATTAAAATGGTCTTTGATTTATAAAAAAAAGAAGAAAAAGAAGAAGAAGCTATTTGACTAATTGCGAATCATATGTTAAGGCCCTCATGGCGTGGCACAGCAGTTTCTTCGATGCTTTCACCCCGGTGACTCCCGTTCGAATCCCAGATTTCATCTCTGTGACT
>CM021538.1:4823336-4842610 GCA_010994315.2 Pisaster ochraceus | reverse complement strand
GGGTTTTGTGTGCTGATGGGGATGACCGATTTTATCGCTAGGGTCTCAGTAATGTAATACACTGCTGAAATTTTGACCCTAAAATGCCAACCCCAACCGTGCTCAGAACTCCTGCCCCGGGTGTGACGGGATATTCTGTCGCCCTGGAGATTCTGTTTTTCTACGTTCTACTAATAGCGCCCTCTGTTGAATCAACCTCCTTTACATGCAGCACACGTATAATTTCCCGTGTGGGGAACGGAGTCTCCGGGGACAGATTTCCCTATGACTCCGGCACTTCCCAGAGGCACAGTTTCCCGAAATAGTTCCCATATATGCAACACAACCTGTAAATGTGACTTCAACTGGAAGTCCCCCCCCCCCTCCCCCCCCCCAACAAATATTATTTGAACTCGGTCATCGAGATAGTTCTCAAAGCCGTTATTGCTACCATAAAAATTCGGGTATTTTTCTCCGAATTCTGTTACTGTATCGAGTTGTATTTTATTGGCTCTCCTAATCGGGCGACACAAAAATGCCAGGCAAAATGGAAGACGGCACTTTAGTTGCAATGAATGCAAATCCTTTAAATATTGTTGGTTTTGTTTATTCCTTACGTCGAAAACTTAATACTTATGCGATCTTTTTACATTTAAACTTATTTTTCAATGTCTCTTATTGTAGACTTATTGTAGTTTGACTGGTAATGGTAGCCCTACAGAGCGCATTTCTGAGTTTGTAGATAGCTTTCTCAACCACCCCGACCCTAGTCTCGGCATCCCTTCTTTCATAAAGGATACCACAGACTTCCTCCATAAATTAAAGGATGTCAAACATCAAACACTTGACTCTATTTTTTCTGGTTACTCTAGATGTTTCATCAATATACAAACATACCTAATAATGATGAAGACATGAATGCATGTGTCCCTGCTCTGAGGGGTTATCCCGCCCCTCAGTGATACATATTTAAAGAACTCATCAGCCACATTCTCACTAAGAGCAACTTTTCATTTACTGACAGGCATTTTTTACAGATACAGGGTACCGCCATGGGTACTAAAATGACGCCCTCAAATGCCAACATTTTGTATGTCTGATTTAGAGGAAAAACGTCTGTCCTCTGCCCCAGCCGCCCACTAGCTTGGTGGAGATTTATTGAAGCGGTTGTCTCTATCTGGTGTGGCCGTCAAGACAGCTTGGATGAGTTTATCGACCATAATATAAACCCATTCCACCCCACCATAAAGTTTACTACTGAATACTTTCTAGATGTAACCATAACTAAATCCCCTAGCGGCGTTGATACAGCAAACCCACTGACACCCACTAGTACCTTCTTTCCAACAGTTGCCACCCTAGTCACTGTAAGAAGACAATATTGCTTACAGTCAGGCCTTGTGCATAAGACGTATTTGCTCCCCAGATACCCTATACAAAAGGCGCTCATCGGACCTTGGGAAACACCTTGTTTCTAGGGGTCACAGCAAACGCAGGGTCCAACTTGCCATCAACAAGGCCCACGTCATATCCGCCATACTCTTTTGGCCAACACGGGATCTAAAAAAGGTCCCGACCAAGAGAGTTGCCCTGGTCACCAACTACCACCCTAAACTACCCAAACTCTCCTCAATCCTCAATGGCAGTATGAATATTCTTCATTCCTCTAAGAGGTTGCGCTCAGCAATCCCTGAAAACCGCATGGTTGCATTCCGCCGCCCTAAAAACATGGGAGACGATCTAGTCCCGGCCAAACACCCCAGATACAGTCCAAACACACCCTCAACAAAGATACAGGGTTGTCACAAGTGTATCCACTCTAATTGTAGAACTTGTCTCTACATTAAAATTAAAGAGTCATAGCACTGGCTCTTCTTACAATATCAAGACCGACTCCAAACGTAACACATCCAATGTGTTATATCTTGAAAGAGATGTGGACTACGGTATGTGGGAGAGACTAAGACCAAACTCAGTCTTCGCTTTGCGAACCATGTTTCTTCCATAAAGACCAAGAAACTGTACCCCGTCTCCATCCACTTCAACAGCCTTAATCACAGCGTCAAAGATGTTGAACTCATTGTGATTGAGGCTTGCAATGATTATGACACACACCGCAAACTCAGAGAATCACACTAGATTCACCAACTCCAGACAGTCCAACCCTTTGTACTCAACGTAAAACACTGGTGTTAAATCACTTCCCATCCCCCCTCCTTTAACTTTTGCTTGTTTTTTCCCTGATGTAAAATAAATACAGTTACTGTAAATAACATGTTCCCTCCACTGGTCTATTTTTACGCTTCTTTCTCTTGCTTATTTCTTTGATGTAAAGTAAGTACAGTTTGTAAACAACATATTCTCTCCACTGGTCTATTTTTTATAATTTGGGTTTGAACAAAGAAAAATTGACTGGAGCGTGACTTGAACCATCGACCTCCGGATTAACGTACCCGCGCTCTACCAACTGAGCTATCCAGCCCTATGTTGGCGGTTTCCCTGGAAAGTTACACAGTCAGTTTCCCTTGTGGTTTATTACTTGATATTTATGATTATAAAAGTCGCATCCCCTCAAGGTGATCCCGTGGCTGCCGCTTCCCAGGTTGTATCGTAAACTTGGCTGTGATCTCTGGCTACACGGCAGTTAACGGTTGCATGGCTTCTGACTGGCACCCCCGAAAAAAGATATTGACTAATAGGGAGACCGCCAACATAGGGCTGGATAGCTCAGTTGGTAGAGCGCCGGTACGTTAATCCGGAGGTCGTTGGTTCAAGTCCCGCTCCAGTCAATTATTCTTTGTTCAAACCCCAATTATTAAAAAGTTACCCAGTCAGTTTCCCTTGTGGTTTATTACTTGGTCTATTTTTACGCTTCTTTCTCTCTCTGCAGGTTCATCTTGCCTAGTTTTAACTTCTTATACTGACTCTGTAATTCTATACATTGTAATTACTTTGATTTTGCCTACTATTGTAAGTTGCATTATCTTATGCGGCTTGCTCTCTAATCCTACCCTTGCATGATTCCCGCATTGCAATGCCTACAATGGGGTACCACCTTTATGGTCCAGTGATCCATCTTTTCACACTGACCATCCTTTGTCCTCACTTCTTTACTCTGATTGGTTTCTAGCCACCCCGTTGTTTGTAAATTTTGAACTCTGACTGGCTATTTACTTTCCCGCTTTTTTTCTGGATAATTTTCTTTAAATTATTTGCTCCTCTTTTTGCTATAAATGGATATGTTTGTGCTTGTTCTTGTTTATGCCCCTGACGCAGGTCCGGTTTGGATCGAAAGCTAAGGCCATCCCACCTACTAATTTTATATAGGCCTATATAAATATATGTATTTTATCTGTTTTACTAAATTTCTATATTTTTGTATGTATTGTGATATCCCTGAATAAAGTATTATTATAACAAACCGCGCCGATTGGCATGGACATAGGACGGCGGAATGTTAGCAAAACATTCAATGGCGTTAAACAGGTATGTGACCAAGTTTAACAATTC
The DNA here is from genome assembly GCA_010994315.2 of Pisaster ochraceus. Taxonomy (NCBI): domain Eukaryota; kingdom Metazoa; phylum Echinodermata; class Asteroidea; order Forcipulatida; family Asteriidae; genus Pisaster; species Pisaster ochraceus. Next base: position 4,839,121 of record CM021538.1, on the reverse strand, counting down.
TGCATTCAACATTGCTTTGTTTCCAACAAATTCAGCATTTGTGTGACATTGTTACAAACAGTGGATATGTATTTGTTGTTCATTTATGGTTTCCCATAGTCTCCCAACCTTGGTTGGTCAATACTTGGGATGTGACGTTGCAATAGCAAGATCCATACTTCCTAATACCAGTGCTAAGTATTACTAGCCTAAGCCAAAAGTAGTTGCGATCATCGTAACAATTCACCCCCCTAACGGCCCTAGACCGGAGGGTTTATACGACTAACCACGAAAATACTTTTGGTAATTTGTTTCACATTTTCTTAACACTTTAAATGTACACAAATGCACCGTCATTGTCGCAAAAGAAGTGTTCATCACAATGTTGTAAAAGTATAAATATTCCATGATCTATATATATTTGTTCAAAAACAACAGCATTAACTATTGCGTAAAAAGGCAAAAGTACGTATCGCTGCGATGCGAGTCTTTATTACCTTCTTGGATGTTCAGACCCTGGGGTTGAATGATCAGGAGGCGCATTCATTCTTCCTTCTCAGACGAACAGTCTCCCTGTGATTACCTAGTACCTTCCAATACCCAGTAGAATCATGTCAGCAGGGTCCTACGGGTGTATCCAGCTTTTTGGTGTCGACTGTGGACCTATGCCCATAGAAACGCATGTTTTGTGTAGTTCTTGTTTCACCTATTACTAAAAAACTTTGCAAGACTTTAGATAGATGAGATTAGTGGTGGTGCAGGTGACATGACTCCGTGTCTTATGGGTGGTACTATACAGGGATGGCTGGTGAAGGAGTCAGATTCTCTGAAAGTATTGTGTCCAGACGATGCATGCAGAAACAGGAGGCTAAACCATGATTTTGTACATTGTCTTCTCCCTTTAAACCAACTTGTATGACGTTGGTCTTACCTCGCAGGTATGATACTCTAGGTGGGTCTGATGGGTGTAAATGTTCTCATGGCAACCCATCAAACATCATCCACTCTCCTCCATTCTATCTAGCAGGCCCCTACGTTCAGTCGAATTTTCGGATGGAGCAAACGTTGTTGTGCAGTAATGGTACAACGAGGATCCGCTACTTGCCAGTTAGGGAAGAAGTGTGGACATTACACAAAGGGAAATCTTCCAATCATGCTCTTGTTCCGGCAACGCATTGCAGTGTATGTTCAGGGTTGAGAGGGTGTAATGTACATGAACATGTACTTTTACATCGGGTGCTTTAGGAGTTCGTGAGGGCAGCACAATACGGTGACTCTATAACCCTCACACAAGTACAGTTTTGTACACCATTGTACTGTTCCCAACAGTCCGCTTTATACTGTTATGCAATTTTCGGGGTTGAACATACTCACTTTGAACGGTCTGAACTATCAGATAAGAGCTTTTAGAATTAATAACAAATTCCAACCCACTAAGCCAGCTGTCGAAGAAATGGTTGGTATCAGCCTAGAGCGGCTATTAGATAAGGCTAAGATATTCGTTTACAATTCCTGTGGGAATTCTTAAAGGGAGGTCATTGTTGGAAAATTAAGTCAATTAAAGAATCAACCCAGGGTCCTGCAGGGTAGGCTTAATTTGCCTTTTCGTTTTTTTTAAATGTTTTTGAAGGGCCTGTTGACGCTATAGTCCTTTGGCCTTGCCATGAACATTTTCTATATGGGGGGGGGCTGATTCACAAAATAGTGCGCCACCAAGAGAATGCTTTGGGTAAACAATTGTGTCTGTTAATAAGACGATTATGTCTGACCGCAGCCGTTATCGCATTTTGTCTTTTTGTAGCTCATACTATACTAAACTTTAATAACAATTTTCAACACCCACAGTATAATTTGTTTTATTTTAAATAATGCCTATAGGCCTAATATTAATGTATATTGAGACTTGCTGCCATTGGTGAAAGGCCACGCTCTAAATAGAGCTTTTGCAAATAGCCTGGTGCTCTGTTTATGTACATAATATATTACAACCATGGCGAGGCACAAGGATCAAGCGGTTTACCGTCCGATACCACACCCATTATATATTTGTAATAAAGTATTTTTTAAATATGTTTTTGATGCCACATCTCACTGTACAGGAACCGAACTTTGATGATTTCAATGCTGCAAACATTTTCAAAAACTCCACGTAGGTATTTTGAAAGCTCACCACCCTTGTAACACGTGGATTTGTAAAAAATGTAGAAATGTCGACTTACCACGAACCATTTCCCGCAGAATTTCGGTGCAAAAAGAGACAATGAGACTTTACAACGTTACCTTCCCTCACTGTGCTTTGATTTTGAATCATAGGCACCAAGTAGTAATCAGTCTTTGCTTTGACAACTGTTTGAATAAATTGTCTGCAAATGTGTGACTGATTAAGTCCTCCCTATAATAAACTGTTTGCACGGCGTATGGTCGCAGCAAAGGAACATGAATTGCCCATTCCCATCTACAATTCCGACCTCTACAAAAGGTCGCTTTCAAGGTATTAACAAAAACCAAGACTAAATTCAAATATCCAGAAAAATTGGTAACCCATCGGGTGGACATTACATCATGGAACAAAGCGGTCTATCAGCATCAGCACTATCGAAACAATGTTGATGATTCCAAGGCTGAAGAAGGCTAGGTCGTAACTTTGTGTCAGGTCGTAAAACAACCCTGCAACGAGATAATACATACAAACAAAATGAACAGAGGAAACTCAGTCCTCCAGTGGCGTGAGAACAGTTCGTTGCGCCTGATAAAACTTTAAAGGATCTCCCCCTTCGTCCTTTTTTAGGAAATATTGCCACTGTTTGAGATATTAGCAAAACAATAGTTTCTAATATTAGATACAGATTTCAGGATATCATCCTGCTACTACAAATCACTGCGGCACTGAAGCCACATCAGAATTCGTTTCAATCTTACCTGCTACAGCACTTCCGCTGATTTCCCCGAGCCCGTAGAAACAGTTACTTAAAATATAGAAATCAACTAAAATACTTTCGCCGTACAATTCTTTAACCACTAACGTCGTTAGCATGTTCAGAATTCCAATAGCACCACCGTTGACAAAAGACAAAGACATCAGGACCTGCCGTGAGTAACAAACATTTTTCTTTGGTTAAATCCGTTTTAAACAATTCATGACAGGTGCAGACGTCCACATCCATTCTTTGATTCGTTAACAATGTCTTAATTTTGGATTGTTTATTGAATGATTTGGCAATCATTTCATTCACCTAACTTCCTTTACGACAGTTTAATTGATCTGTACATTTTTTTAAATAAGTGAATGTTGTTTTGAAATTTGACGTCTTAATATAAACGTCCTTAAGAACAAAAACATGGGCTTATTAGCAAAAGACGAGTGAGTTAGAACTTTTAGAGCGTCTAAAGACTGACGAAGATCTATAATAAACAGATGGAGAGGAAAATTTCGAAATTTGAGCACTTTCCACTGTGAAACAAATTACATTTCTGAAAACACATAAGTGTCATATCAAACTAAATTGTTGTCTTCGGTTGGTTTAGACTCTCTAGTGTTGCTAGCAGGCGGGGGGCAAAATTATGTGTTAAACATTTTCTTACCACATAATTATTCTGGGCAAATGAATCCATAAACATTGCAGCTGTGTTTATAATACACATTAACACAAACAACCAAAATGCACTGATGACATTGTAGCCTTGCAGAGGAATAAATATGAGTCTGCAAACAAGGTTTCCAACACCACCTCCAGTTGACAGCAGAGCTGCTGCAGAGAGAGATATACCTCTTGACACGGCATGGGGTACTAGAAATATCATCCAAGCAGCTGAAAATGTGCCTTGCAGGAACACGATACCAACTTGAAGAAGTACCCTGGGTTTCTCAGCAAGAACGTTCAAGGAAAGCCAGGAAGCAACTTCCCTGAGCCAGTTACGAAAGCCTGATTCCTTTTTGTCATCTAATACTTGGTCTGTGTCTGTTGTGTTTAGCTTAGAATACTTCTGGACGTGTTGATTATTCAGTGCACCAAACACAGTCACGTGGAACATAACAGCAGCCATAATCATCAAGGTTCCACGCCAGCCATAGATTCCGAGAAGGAATTCGATTATTGGTGGGCAAGCCATTACACCGAATGACCCACCTAGATATGCTATGGCGTACATGACTGGAAAATGATCAGATGTTGACGATACTAGTGCAACTGTCTGTGGTATGTAGGAAAGACCCATACCAACACCTGTCGGATGTAATAAAAAAGTATGTATTACATTCACGGGATTGCTAATGTTTTCTTTTTGTAAGAGACAATTGGGGAGGAGAAGATTTCCAATAAGATTTACGCACTAGTGATTGCAAAATTAGCTTACAAGTAAACTTTAAAAGCAGTTTTCTTTAAACAAAATTACTATTTGTTCAAGAAACATTTTACATCATGCTTAAGATGAGAACCTACCCAAAAAGTTTATAGCAATGCATTTTCAGTTCATGTTATGCGTTTTTCTTAATTTGGAATATGGATCGTTATGTCAATGTATAGATCTTTGGGTATCTATATTCGGGTCATAGAGTTATATATATGAACTAGAGGGCGCACTGGTAATGCTACATGCACAAGGGTGCACCACACTAAACTCCCATAGTAACCAACGCTAAATGCAAAATATTCAAAAATACCAAAAAAATCTTTGAAGTCTTTCAGCCTCTTGAAAACCTCTCAGATATATTTTCGGACAACTAAACTTCAGATTTCTTTCCAATTTTGGGTAGGTCAGCCCTTTTCAATTTTTGTTAATTACCCTAGAAAAAAAACACCCCCGAAAATGTGTTTTTCCCCAAACCGACTCGCTGCCAGTTTTTCAGGCACTCCTCCCATTCACATGCCAAATAGGACCAACTTAAAAGCCTAAACTTATCAAACTTCCGAAAAGTTGAAACACACAACCCCAGGTTGTGATAGATTCTTACCATTACACATTCTATTAATTGCATGACCACCAAAACCCCTTAATTAAAACAATTCTGTGGACATACAAATTATAATAATTAGCTTGGCGCGTGATTTTTTGCGTGTTTAATGTGGTGCACCCACAAACACGACGGGACCGCAAGGAGACACGTGCGCCGTATTGTACGAGGGCAACATTGAATACGGAATACGCGGTGTGCTTGCCAAGTACACATTATGCGGTTTCAAAAAAAACGAGCGGCCGTTTTATAGTTGATTCGTGGGGTTTATCTTACTCGTTTCAATAGAGGATGAGCACACATGCCATGATTTATCGTCCAAAGTGAAGGAATATAATTCTAAAATATAATTTTTTTATTCGGGGATTACTTTATACAAATGGTGCATTATTGGGGGACCCAGCGTATCGTCGACTCCGGCTCCAGCTCCGGCTCCATCAACATCCCGTCGGCCTCTCTCTGAGTTGAAAAACATCGGTGGAGAGTTGACAAAAAAACGTAAGACAATGAATGGCCAAAACCTAGAAGACGACCATCCAAGGACCGAGCCCCTGAATAGTGATCCTGAACTATCTACCATTCTTGACGTTTTCGGCTCCCTGGACCCGCTTCGTGTTGTAAACGAACCAACCTGCGAACACTGTGAAAGCCACAATGAGAACTTAAAACTAGATCATGGCTGCCATAGGGACCGACCAAGGTTGTGTCAACGCTTCAGGATACCATCATGATAAGGTCCAAGCCTGTGGTTAGGAAGACAACACAGCCAGATAGGGAACCGACGAAAGAACCACCCGCGAAGAGGACTTCACGTGCTTCTTTTGGTGTTCCGAACATAAAAGATGGGTCCGTCCAAGAAGAGGGTACTGATCGGGGAAAAGAGTAACATTCAAATTAATGCATACGTAAATGCCCTTCGAAAATCGAAAGATGGGAAGGGTCTTTTTGTGGCCCTTATGCCACATGTGTTTTCTTCACAGGAGTTGCAAGAGAGCAACTACACTGGTGGGAATATGTTGTCAAAAGGTACAGTTGTTAGTAGAAAACCTTTGGACCAAGCCAAGTTTCAGGCCCTGTTGACTCAGGTAGATGGGGAGTACCCGGGTTTCTTTGACCCCGCAGACCAACCAACTGTCATAAAGGCCATCAATACTCGGTGCAGATGGGAGCGACACTGTGCCAACAAAGAAAATGCATAGACGACATTCCCCTCCTCTGTATCCAACCTCCTATTGTTTAATTATTTATTTGTATTTATTGCGTAACAATAAACGATGACTGGTTTGAAAATATAATAAAGAACTAGTAAACCGAGACATAATGTACACGTTTTCTGTGATATTTATTAGTATTCAGTTTCTTTAATGGGGGTGTGGTGGGAGGGGAGGGGTGGTGACTATGGCGCATACTCAGGCCAGAGAATAATCTTCAACTAGGGCATCAAAAGTTAAATGTACCAATTATTGGGCAATATTTCGAAAAATAGAAAGTTTGAAAATGCCTTAATGCTATTACAGATCATGTCCACTGACGTGTTTATACCTTTGCATGTGTAATACTCTTTCATGGGCCATTTTAAAGTGATTAGTGCTTGGCTTGGACGGTTTCACAAACAGCAGCTCTACCACAGGTCATGTCCCCTGACGTGTTCATACCTTAGTGTCGGTAATACTCTTTAAGGGACCATGCTATAGTGCGCCCTCTTGGGTTATTTAATTTTCAGACCGATATTATAGTGTGAAACACGTTTTTATAAAAAAAATATATAGTGTCCTTGTATCGCTTTTTTTTTTTATGTAATAAATTTGCGTCAATACAAAATAGAGTTAGAGAGTGCTAAAAAAAACGGAAACATTAATTTGTCCCAAAAAAATATTTGTCTGGGGATGGAGCTGGAGATGACGGAGTTTGATTCTTAACAACAGTATTTTATTAAAAAGTCAGCATGATATTGGAAAGGTCGGGCATGATACATCTACAACTACCAAATCTTCTTTCAACGTCATTACGTCCCTTTATAATTTCTCCTTTTTGTTGAACAACAATTATAAGCCAAAGATTGCCGTTGTAATCATTACCAGCAGTGCAGAGCATCCCGGCCTTGAGCGGCCATGCCGTCCGTCAGGCACGCTTGACCGGCTAGTGCTGTGGAGCTCACGCTGGATTTTGATTTCGGTGTGTTGCACTTTGACTAATTATTTGGATACAATTATCTTCATATTTCGGGTTTGATCTCACTTAAGATGTTGAAAATTTCATCAGAAGTAAATTGTAGTTATCCTCTGATATCATGGCTAAATTTTTGTGGAGTTTGAATATGGCAGACTGATTTTAGCTTTTTGCTTTCTGATTTTGGGGGATCAAACATTGTCAAACTTGCGAGCTGGAGATGACGGGGGTTGATTCTTAACAACAGTATTTTATTAAAAAGTCAGAATGATATTGGAGATGTCAGGCATAATACATCTACAACTACAAAATATTCGTTCAACGTCATCGGACATTATTTACAAACAAAATTACGTCCCTTTTTAATTTCTCCTTTTTGTTGACCAACAATATTAGCCAAAGATTGCCGTTGTAATCATTACCAGCAGTGCAGAGCATCCCCCGGCCATGAGCCACGCCGTCCGTCGGGCACGGTTGACCGGCTAGTGCTGTGGAGCTCACGCTGAATTTTGATTTCGGTGTGTTGCACTTTGACTAATATTATTTGGATACAATTATCCTCGTATTTTGGGTTTGATTTCATCTATTGACAATGAAAATTTCAGAAGTACATTGCAGTCTCTTACGGCTAATTTCATGTGAAGTTTGAAAATGAAATAGTGATTTGGGGTTTTTGTTTTCAAGATCAAACAGTACAGTGTCCAACTGCATATTCTTTCAAACTTGTTTATACATGTACAAGATATTAGAAACATGATTCGGAAATGTTGGGCTTGATACATCTAAAAAGTTAAAACCATCTTTTTCCCACCCCTTTTTCAGAATTAATTATTCAGTAAATAAATCTTCACTCTTGTACCTGTCCAAAGATGAAAAATATTATGTTGTGCCGTAAAGGTTTCACGCACAACATCGCACCAAAGGTCGTGTTCCCTGACGCATTGATAACTTTGCGTGCGTAATACTCTTTATTTTATAAAGGGCCATGCTAAAGTGCGCCCTCTTGGTATATATATATACTTTTTTTCTAAGACGAAATCAGTAGCGTGTGCCAGCAGTCTCAGCCCGGTGTCTCTTCATTTAATAAATACATTATAACAGCAAAGTTGTGGTCCTACTTTCACATATCTTTTATTCAATGTTAATAAATATGCGTCAATATTATTAGAGAAAGTGTGATGACTATTTCAGTTTCTTATTGCTACATGTATTTCGAACAACAAATAATGTAAATTGGGCGAAGTGGGGCCGGAACCAAAAGTTTGGAAGGTATTTGTTTTGATTTTTGTGTGTGTACAGAACCGTATGTCTTCTTAATGTAAAATCAGTAATTATATTAGACAAATTGGTATTTATACAGTCACTCAAAGACCCAAAGTTCGGTCCTTATAATGCAGGTACAACTTATGGATCGTCTGTATTTCACTATCACTGGTCTGTTGTATACGGTAAATAGTGTGTCACTTTTTTCTTTTGTTGTCAGCCCACATCTCACGGCAGCGTGTGTAGAGTGCAATTCCTTTCAGATTCAGTCACCCGTACGATGTCCCCGCCACCACGGACTTTAGCAAACAGAGCGCACGGGCATACTTTAAATATCAATACATCTCTTCCTTTTGTCAAATCTGTTGAAAATGAAGTCCAAATTCAATTCATTTGTGCGCTTATTCTTTTGTGCGCACTAACAGGAACAGGCAAAGTTAAGGAGCTCAGTATCAACGCGTTGCAACGGCCAAAAACGCGTTGTGGAAATAAATTACCAAACTTATTTTTTACAACGCCTCTGCCGTTGCAACGCGTTGTCAACGCATTGCAACGCGTTGGCCTATTTTGATACGGCGCCTTAGTACTATAAACGGTCTTTACTGGCACTCATAAATTTCACAGTAAACCCTTTCATTGTTTACCATTGCTCTGTTGCAACACGCACTAATAATCTAGACAAAATGTTGTTTTTTGACTACTTACGAAATGGCTGCCGCTGCAATTGTCGGGCCGTGTAACTAGGCTAGTGCGCCCTCTAGTTCCTATATATAACTCTATAATCCGGGTTCAGCTTTATTTGTATTCTTATTCTTAGAGTGTTCTTCGAGAAAATCCATGACATTTTGATGATTTCATATCAATCGCTCTTTTTATGGGCTTCCCAATTTGTATTTTGTTGCCATAAGTCAAAGTGGTTAAAAACAACCCCAGATCAGACCCTCATACGGGCATTGTCATTGAATGTAATTATGGATAGCGTTTTGGTACAGAGACTCAGAAACCTGCTCAATAGGATGGGCATGAATGACCAAGGTTTCATGGACTACAGCTTAGCGACTGGGGTCAAACGTCACTTCTTGTAAATCTTTACGTTCTGCACTAAATGGTGCCAGTCAACAAAATCTTACAGTCAACGAGTCTTACAGTAACAAAATATTCAGCTAGAATCATAAGTAAGCCTATAAGACTATAAGTAAGCGCTTATGAATGTATCGTCCACATACTTAAGTTGACACTCACCTGTTGTTAAACCCAATGTGATTGTTAACTGGAAGACGTTCTCAGTGAACGCACTGGCAAGGTATCCAGCAAACAGCAAGAATCCTCCGGTCATTACACACACCCGGCTGCCATATCGCTTTGCAAGATTCCCTGTGATTGGTGCTGTTATCATAGCACGTTCAGAAAGAAACAAAGCACATGGAGATAATAACAACTTTTAACAAGAACAAGAAACATTTTTACTGAAAATTTAAACTGAAAAAAAGTTTTATTATCAAAACCATCAGTGGAATAATAAAAAAACAAGTCAATATTTTGAAATCAAAATGCATTTCGATGTATTCTTAAGCTTGATTTTCCCCCACATAATGTAGGGGGAACTTTACCTTTTAATGATACAAACATAATTGCATAGTCAAAACAGTCATGAACACATGCTTGTTTTAATTCCCATATTTACATGTTTTGTTATAAAACCAAATCAGATTTTTACCTCGCATTTTATCCCGATTAAAAACATATGACAGCGACAAAAATGGGTAAGTGGCCCCTATCGTAAACCTAGAGCTCAGTCATGGCTCAGTACACTTTCCTGTCCATGAGGAATTAGTATGAGTTACTTACCAATGATAAAACCAATACTGTTTGACAAGCCGATTGCAGTCCCCAGTTCAGCTGCACTGCACTGTAGAGAATCCATCATGGGATTGAATAAAACACCGAACGATTTAAGAGATCCCATCTCCAAGAAAATGATCACGAATGATGTAAATGTGAGGAGACAGCTTGAAATCTCCATTTTGAAGGAAGGTTTCACCTCAATAAATCACAGTTTCCAAGCAGCCACTTTCCCCTGTCCGCATCCAAGATTCTTTCCGTAAGCACCCGGTTTGTTATCGACTTGTCGCCCTTAGTAGAGAGGGAGGGGGATATTTAGCTTTCGATAACAACGGTTCGCCGGATGCGCCCATTATTTACAATACTACTTGCAATTGGACCTACACAATATTATGAAGTGGCATCATAAACTGACCTTGCCATTGCCTTTGGTCGCTGAAGTGTGGCGGAGTGGTGTTTCACCTGTACCGCTAATACACTCTCTAGCTTTTTGTCAAAGCTTTCGTGGTTTGGATAGCTTCGTAAAGCCGCGCGTGGCCTCCTGTTCCAGTCGCTCTGCTGTTTACAAAGCTGTCCAAGCCACGAAGGCCTTGACAAAAGGCTAACCAGAACCGTACTCACTGACCTGGTGTGACAGGATATTCTGTCGCCCTGGAGATTCTGCCCCCCCCCCCTTAAGGCGAACTGTGTACGAAGTTTAACTGATAATTCTGTTAATTCTTAGACCATTCTCTGCTTTTCTGGCTTACATGGTCCAATCCAATTTTCTCATTCTCTGTACTCTTCGTTCTATATGAGTAACCAGCCCAAGATTGCATAAATAATCTCCTGTATTATACAGCTATCTTCTGTCTGTCTATATCTTTCGGCCGAACCCTGTAACACCCGAATATTCACTTCTTACAATACCATACGGAGCACTAAGGGATGGTTATTAACAGGCAAAGAAGGAAAAATAAATTCGAAGAAACATAGTTTAGCTGCTACGAAGCCCTTGGTATGCTTTTTTTATTTTTCTGTTTTATTTTAGCGGGTGTTTTTCTCCGAATTCTGTTACTGTATCGAGTTGTACTTTATTGGCTCTCCTAATCGGGCGACACAAAAATGCCTTGCAAAATGGAAGACGGCCCTTTAGTTGTGATGAATGCAAATCCTTTAAATATTGTAGGTTTGTGTTTGTTGTTGTTTATTACTTTACGTCAAAAACTCAATACTTATGCGATCTACTTGTAAACAATTAAACTTATTTTTCATTGTCCCTTATTGTAGACTTATTTTCGACAGGGTTCCAATGTGACGTATAGATGCCTGGCCTTAAACCCCATTCGTTCTCTGAAAAAACCCCAATCTTGGAGTAAACACGGGGTTTAAAGGCCATACGACCCGTCATACCAAGTTTCCGAATTTTATCCTCAAGATTATCCACTTCTCTCTTATCGTTAAAGTTCTCAGTGTAGACACTGATGACGTACTGCCCGTCGTGCAAGCTCTCCTCGGGTGATCCTTTGTCTTCGGTGGGCGTGACTTTAGCGTGCGTACCAAGCTTATTTGCTACCGTACCTCTGGCTACTTTCTCCCATGCTTCGTCGACTCTCTCCCCGGAGTTTTGAAATACAAGCCACATGCCACTAATACACCTTCGAAATAAATTTGAAAAAAAAATAATAATAATAATTTTTGGGGGGTGGGAGTATAGTATGTTCCTGATTCTTCATATTTTTTCAGGTTTGATGATGGGTATACCTTCGGTAATTACTCCAAATATTGGTTACCATAAAAACTTACTTGGTAAGAAGCACTGAAGCTGTTGATGACAGCTGAACCTATAGCATTTTGGGAAACAATTTCCTCCTTAGGATTGAAGAAAAAGGAATTCCAAACTTTGTCAATCTGAGAAACGTTCCATGCATGAAACGTTTCTCAGATTGTGTACTCAAATTACAGAGCAGTTTTCTGCGTGGACATAAACCGCTCCTGGTTTTCAGCGATATCGCAAAAAAAAAGCTACCACCTTTTGAAATAAAATGTTCACAGGTTTATTGTATATTTACAGTTGTTTAGGATGAAAACAACCGAACGGGTCCAAAAGACAAAGGTATACTATGCCTTTAATCCATTCTAAGTTAAGTGGCATTCAACCATTGGCATTTGTTACTTTGCCACCTAACCCTGATGCGATCTCAATCTGAAAACTGGAACATTTTATTGTATTTAGGATAGTCTCTGCATTTATCGAAGGCTTCTGCGAGCTTCAAGCTATTTTAATAGTCCTTTAAAAAGGACTTATCTTTTTCCAAGAGAAATCTTTTATTAAATATGTGATGATAATGATGTTGGTTTTTTTAATCCTTTCTAAGCTTTTGTGTTAAATGGCACAATATTGATCTGGTATTTACTTATGAGCCAATGCAAGTTTTCTGACAGCGGGCCAGTTGACCTCTTCCCGGGAGAGCTTCTTGAAAGCCTTGGTTATCCTGTCTACATCTCCAAGACCCTCGTCCTGAAAACGTAATGAGTTCACAATGATTTTCCCAACACCGTCTGATCTGTGTTAAAGGAATAAATAATAAAGGGAAACAATTTAGCGTACTCACTTTTTGTTTAACCTGAAAGTTGCCCTTTTTTAAAGATCAACTTTAACGAAATTACCATTATTGTTCTTTATTATGTTCAAAAGTGAACGACTGTGTAATTATGACATATATTTGAGTAAAACTCGATAAAATATGGTTTCAAAATGTAAAAACAAGAAGAAGAAAACAAAAATTTGATGAAAAAAAATGTTTCACGAAAAAGCCCTAGTTGGCGTCACACTACGGACTCAATCCAAACGAGACAATGGAAGTTGCATAGCAACGCGCAGTTAAACAACCTTCGTCCAGTCAGTGATGTGACGTATTTAATACAACACCGACTGGCTTTATGCTGGTTTTCTGAGGCACTGGTACTTCAGTGTTGATTTCCATTGTCATTTTGGGGGTCTTTGCTCGGAACAATGCAAGGCGCCGCCAAGCGGAAAAAAAAACTAATTAAAAAAACGAAGAAGGCGGCTAGTATTTCCCACCAAAGTTCAACAGAACTACAGGGAGGAAAACTTCATACTTATGTCCAAATAATAAAAAAAAATACCAAGGATAAATAGCCAAACTAGTTTGAGTGATATCGTTGATCTGAAAAAAAAAAAACATTTTTGAGTTACTGACAAATCTGTCGATAGTTTTGCCCACATCGATGAAGGACAAGACACTGTATAGAGGCTTTTCAAATCTGACGGGGGGGGGGACACAACAGGAACCTTCGTTTGTGATTCGAACCCAAAACCTTCCTCATTATGTACATTCTAAAAAGGTCACGTGTCACGTTTGACCCGACTCCGAGTCCTGTCGAGCCTGACCCACTTCTAATTAATTCAGTATGACCCTGAATCTGATGTCAAAACTTACCAAGAACTGGGTAGAAGGGACCAAGAACACGGGTCAACTCTGACGAGAGGTCATTAGTCTTACCTCTTGACTTTGGATGGTGCATTCGTATCCAAAAAGGCATTCAGACGGCGTTGCCGTTCGTTGAGGTCTTCGTAGACCAGAGGGTCAAACAGACGCACCTTTTCTTCACCAGCAGCCTTTGAGTCGGCAAAAAGGAGCCTGGAATGTTCGGGATCTGTGAGTTGTTGTGGCTGTGTGGAGGGGGTCTCAGGACGGGGCCGGCTCTCTCCAGGGTTGTCCGGGGATTCGGGTTCTGAAGTCGGCCTAGGTTCGGAGATAAACAAATAGTGGTGTAAAAAGAAAGCACGGCGACAAAAAAAGATGGCGTCATAATTATAAGTCCTTTAAAATACTGTTTTAATGTTGTTAAAACAGGGAAGAAACTTGGGATTGGGATGACAAAGATGACAAACAACCTTTACTGTCACCATAATCTATTAATCTTACACTGTTATTATTGTTGTTATTTATGTTTAACTTTTGGTTGACCTTTACTACAGTCACTATGATTTTCCTAGCTTTTTACTACTATTTATAGAGTTCAGCATGACAGGATCGTCTGTCTGTGTCTGACATACACTACAAACTTCCTGGTCACAAATTGACCTGGATCTGGGTCCCGTGGGGCCTGATCCATTTCTGGGTCAGTATAACCCCCGAATCTGTGTCAAAACTACCCAGAAATGGGTAACAATTACGCAGAATCTGAGTAAATATCCCACTTTTTAGCCTTTGGAATTCATGAGAACCTAGCTAGAACAGTCTCAGCCATGTTATTTGCACGTCCTTCCACGTTATTCACCAGGGGTCGATTTCACAAAGATAGTCCTAACTTAGGACTAGTCCTAGGAGTTATTTAAAACGTAAGGCTAGTCCTAAGTCTGGACGAGTAACTCGTCCTTACTCGAGATAAGACTAGGTAAGTCTTAACTTTTTGTGAAATCCACTCCAGGAAACTTAAACAAAAACTCTTTATGTATGCCTAATATTATTATGTGATCTTATCCTTTTATTGTTTGTCCCCAAGCTAGTTTGAGTACAAAGGCACAGTGCTTCACCGCAACTCGTATTTCTATAAACTGTAATCATCGCTATGTATAAACCTGAATAAAAGTGTATCTACTGAATGGTTTATTGCCCAAGGACATCATTATAATCATTGCATCATTATTCAATAATCAATAATAATAACATTGTATTCAGAAGCAGGTATTTAATTTTACCACTCATGCTAGTAATTCACTTCATTATGGAAACAATTACACCAGCCTGTAGTTATAAAATCTGTTTGAATGTATCTGCTGAAATGGGAAAATGGAATGAGCTAAAACTTACCATTTAGGATGTTGCCCCCCTCCCCCACCAACTTCATAGAAGTTTTTTTTTTATTTTTAGCTTAAATGTGATAGCATTTATAAACAGATGTTTCACCGATCATGTATTATTTGCCTATGCTTTAATCGACTTTATAAACTGAAAAATAGGCCCAATGTCAGTTTGCACTCAAGCTTTGTTTTTCACACAATTATTCAAATTGGCTTATGGTACAATTAAAAAACAAATGGACTATAGTCCAAAAACTAAACGAGACGAGTTTATACAAAGATAAAAGATTGCAGTAAAACATGACAGATTAACATGGCAAGGAATTGTAGAAAGGTAAAACACAGAAATGCTTACATGGAAAGATTCGTTAGACTAACTGTGACAGCTTCTTCCTCGTTCGGTTGAGATGTGTTTTTTTCCTCCCCCTCCATTCTGACCGTCAGTGATTGATTCGAATCTTGGAGTAGAGACCCTTTTTTATTTCCCTTAAAGGCCTACTTCACCAAGTTGACCAAGTTACCTGCAGCAGCACAACGAGGCATTAGCATCCTATAGAAGGTCGAGTTGGTTTCAAGAAACACGTTTTATTCTGGGGGTTAGAAATAAACACATGAATTATTGTTTTGGTATTTAAAACCTTTGTGGGTGGCGGTCTACCAGCGTTGGATGGTAGAATTTAAATGTTTCTTGTTTTTTATCATTTTAAAAGCCCATAGGGACTTCATCATTCAAGAGATCCTAAACAGGTCAATTCCACATATCTTAAATTG
>CM021538.1:4809424-4820030 GCA_010994315.2 Pisaster ochraceus | reverse complement strand
CCCCCCCCCCCATACGGCGATTTGTGTACAATCTTCTAGTTCTGATAACGCCCTCGCTTGAATCAATCTATATTCAGCCCATGTTAGTTTCCCATATGGGAGACACGATATAAAGGTAAAAGAAGTTCCCTATGCCACTGGCAAAGTCGCACCGCAGCCAATTTAATGAACAAGCTATACGGAAAAGGTCGATGCATTGCCCAAGTTTGGATGGTAGGATTGAAACGTACAATTAATTTTCACAAGCGAACGAATTCAGAAAGGTTATATGTTTCTGTAACGAAAACTATGAAGAAAAACAATTCTGATGTTGGGAACTGTAAGCCCTGGATAAACGGGGTTCGTTCCAGTTGGCTGATCGACAGCCAAACGGGGGTTCATTCCAATTGGCTGATCGACAGCCTATCAGAAAAATAAGCAAATGATTTCAATGAAATATTCATGACTTTAGCGGCCTCTTTCAGCTGTGAACAGGTCACGGCCGGCTGACGACTGGCCGGCCGTGCACCTGCAAGATTCATGTTTATGTACATGCACACAGTCCCCAATCGCTTTGTGTTTATGTTGTGTGTCGTTCACGTTCATGCACTGTGCATGTACGCGTTGTACATTGGACAATGGAGGTAGATTATCGTACATTACGAGTAGCCGTTCTTGGCTGTGGGCATTTTACAGTCAAGAAACAATCGCTATTTAAATCCTCGACGCCGATTAGAAGGGTCCATTATAGGCCTGGTTCTCCATGGTTATACCATTATCACGAAGCATGGTCCAAAACTATTTTACAAGCAGCGAAAGGGTCAGGTCGAAAATGTTGATGTCCGAAACTGGACAAACTTTCGCCGAGAATCTGTTTTTAAATAGTTAAAGAAATAATGTACCACATTGTGTCTTGAGCTGTATTAGAGAACTCTCGAACTATTAATTCGAGTGCACAAAATAATGTTATTTCGAGGACAAGACTTATGAAAAGAGATATTGTTTCGAGATTCGAAGAAAATTAAAAGTTATTTCGAGGGAATGAAGTATTTATTTGAGGGCACTAATTATTATTTAAAGCGAACAAAATAACTTTGACCATCACGTGTAACAAGCACGCTGTGTGTTGCAAGATAGATCTCACTCATAGTGCAACTTGGAAGCTGTATACGTCATCGGTCTGAGGATTAATAGTGTGGCCCAGCCCTTTATACCTTAATGTTTTTTAATTAACTACCGTGCATTAATTCTTGGCGTTTTTTTTTTCTTTCTTTCTTTTTTTAATGTCAAATATGAGCGTATAATTAGTAATTTTAAATTTAAATATATTTTGTACCGTGAAATTGGCCAAAACACGGGCAATTCATCTTCGAACAATAAATACAGAGCAAAGCACAACAAAGGTCTAACAATCAGCTTCTGTTCAAAACAAAACGAAAAGGATGACTGAAACACCAAACGAGGAATATCATCTACTGTAGGCATATAATTATGAGCTGACTTATGCCGGGCGGAATCGTAGCCGAGGTTTGGAAAAAAAATTCATGCAATTTTAGTTTACTCTTAAACTCAAGTAAAAAAAAGTACAAGTTCCTTTTATTGCATGCAATTATCTACTTGGATTATATGACCTTAAATAAATTTGATTTCTCGTCTCTGCTCATCAGCTGGGTGATTTTTTTTTCATTTTTTAAGTATGCAAGATTGTTAAATAGATTTATTTTCCCATTAAATGTTGTGGCTTACATAGCAAATCAAACAATATTATATTTTTGTCAGTGCATATAAATTATATGCGGGTTGAAGTCTCACATGTTTTTTCAAATATTTATTATATTTTTTTATATACGAAGTTTAAATAACCTTGGATTGGTTTTGGTCATTATATTTTTTACAGGTAGACGATTGTATCTTCTTAACGTCGTGATCTCGTAAAAAGTGCAATCAACAGCACTACGCGCTCAGAAAATTAAATTCAAAAACCGTAACGAACTTCATCTGAAATCTCAATAATAGTTATAAGAGATATTCACTCCAAGTAGTGCTGTTTCTCTTTTTCTTCTTTTGTGTTTTTGTTTTTTGTTTTTGCGCTACACCATAGACATTGTAATGAGCTGAAGCTTGCACAGGTGACTTTTAATGTATCTTTATAGATAATTTTGTCTATAAATCAGCATTATTTTGTCTATGACCCTACCTGTATGCCATTAATTAAAACTAAAACAATGTACACGAACATTGTTACTTGATATTTTCCAGCGGCTGGGCATGGACTATCAATATTGATTCTTACCCCTTCAATAATTCTTTGCAACAGAACACATGCCTGATCGACTTATTTTGACACGTCTGGTATTAAATAAATATTGGAACACGCTCTCTCAGCAAACAGGGAGATTGGTCTCACCAACAAAATTTGTTTTTGTGATTAAAATTATGTTGTATGACTCCCTCAAGATAAAAAAAAACACAGATAAAAAATTATAAATCAAATAATAAGAACAAACACTAATAATAACAATTATAACTAATTTTTAAGGACCGTTAAAGCTAAAACAGATGTCATGAAACATTTAAAGTATGCTCTTTGGTAACATTGTTTCCCCATTCTCGTTATTTATCTCACTTTTCATTTGTATTCATCGTATTATAATTAACTTCATCGTTCAAATATCTTTTTAATGGTATTTCAATGACTACGCTTTTCCTTCATGAGAAGCGGCTGTAATTATTCGATTTTCTTCTTATTTTTGTATCGTTGTAAATGGTTTTTATCTTTTCGAAGTGATCGAAAGAACTTAAGTCATATAAATCTACTCAATGAAAATTACCATAGTTAAAAAAATAGGTAATAAAAAAATAATGAGTTTTTGAATATGTCTAGTGTTTTAAAGACAACCGAAAATCCCCTATTTGCAACAACTGTGTAGATGATAGAGATAGCGCGTTATTAGACAGCCCTGTCCATGAAATTAAGCCACGACGAAAATTATAGATGTGAACAGTTCTAAAAAAGTAAACCTGCTCTTACACAAAACAGTGGTTATCAGTGTTCCATCAAAATAATAACCACGGGTAGTTAAATGGAAATACCGACTTCAAGAGAACAGAAAAGGTCCAGTTAATCCAGTCCGTAACTGGCTATAGTTTTCCCAACATGCTTTAACTTGAGTGATTACGGTCGTTTTATTTGGGTGGTGCGGGTTATTGAAGTTGTGATTGATGTAGGCGGATGGATATACCGGCTACCTTTAAATGGTAGTTCAAGAAAACTAGTTCCGGAAGTACAAGCCTATATATTACTGGATCCAGCAATTGACAAGTGCAGACCTACACTGGAACCGCTGAACTGAAAAGGTAAGTCATTATCTGTCTTTAACTCATCAAATTAGTGTATTTAACACTATAGGCCTAAATTTGTAACTTTTCGTGCGAAACGTAGTTCAATACTTTTTTCTCTTTCCTTTATTCGTTTTTTTTTACCCTCACATTTTTTCCGTCCCCCCCCCGTCGAATATTTGTTATTTTTAGTTTATTTTTACTTGTTTGCATCACTTTTTTTCAAACACGATATAATGTAAAATAAACAACATCGACAGCAATTTGTAACACTGAATGTCATTTTATTCCCAACACGAACAAAGGGGATTCAATTCTAGTTCCCTGAACGGTATACTACTAAGCATAAGGTAATAAAGAATACTTATTGTATGGTTTGCTTGTAGTTTTTAATTAGTTTCCGAGGCGAAGTCAGTCTGTACATACAGTCATGAAACATTTACAACGGTTAAAATGACCGTGTTTGGTTACCAACCTTTATTAGCACAACACATCTTGAAATTACAACTGACGAGTAGACTTACGGAGTACGAAAATATATTATCATAAAACCTTCACTCGGCATTTGTCAGTAAAGTTTTGTTTTTCTTAAGTATTTCTCAAAATGAGTTTTTCTGAAGTCTTTCAGTATTTCTTAAATTGGTCTTTTTTCCCATCTTTCTTTTACCTCTGCATGTAGGTTAAGGGCGCCATATAAGAACACGTTTTTTCTTGTAATTTAAAGCAAAAAAAACTTAGTGGCCTGACGTTTCGACCCTAGCAGAGTCTGTCTTATTTCTAGCCTTCGAGAAAGACTCTGCTAGGGTCGAAACGTCAGGCCACTTACTATTTATTGTTTTGCAATTAAACCTTATAGGTCCTTTTGGTCGGTAAGCAGTTTGCAACGGCTAATACTATTTTATCTTTATGTTTTTTTAGTCATAATTATTGTTATTAGGCTATTACTATTAGAATTATGTTTTTTAATTTCAATGGTTTTAACATTAAATGCCGGATCTATGTAGTTGTTAAGCGGTTCGTTGCTTCCGTTCGTAGCCGAAGTCAAGTCATTGTTCCAACGGAACACATTATTGTTAGGGCATTGATTTGTGCATGTATTTTAAGTTTTTTCTTTTAATTTAATTTCTGTCTGTTTTCTGTTCTGTCTTTGTTGTATGATAAAAAGAGGCACAATTCCAGAATGACAGTAGCCGTCATTACATCAACAGAATCAACAGCTGTATATGTTGTGCATAAACTTAAAGAGTTTTGATTGTCCCATGTCTAGTGAGTGAGTCAACTACACATTTTTTTAAAGGGTAAAACTTCCGCCAACATTTTACGTGCCTTGTATTCTGCTAGGTTACTTTTCTAGTCGGCGATATTTACATGTGACATACCTTTGTCTCACGTCTTCCAATTAAGTAAAATTGAAGCAAAATTAATTCGGATGTTGATTCTTCTAACCAATGTAACCGGTTATTAGCTACAAAGTTTATAGTAACCAAGTTATTCGATTACTGGGTTCGATTCTAACACTGCACACAAACTGATACTGATTCTGACTGAACTATTTACCAAACCTTATATCTGCTTTGTCCTGTTACAGACGCATCGAAATACAGAGACTCTCTTTTAGAATCAGCCATGAACCGGCCAGTAATAATTTTCATATCAACGTTGGTTTTGGGTAAGAGTCTGACAGAAATACATTTGGTTTTTTCACTGATAATAAAGGACTTGTTTTGCGTCTATATTTATATTTAGGCCTATGTAAATAAGAGGAACATTCATTATTATCAGTAAATTGCCAGGAGTCATTAACGAGAGCTTATAAAACCCAAACAATTCTATGGGTGAGCATTACGTGTGGACCTGACAACAACAGAGGTCCACATGAGGGACTTGAAACACTATGAGGACCTACACACGTCCACACAGTGTTTTATACAGTATTGAAGAATAGGATTTTCCACAGAGTGACTGCAACGCGGAGCTGTGTGTATGTATGTGTATAGTTCGTGTGATTCCGACTATCGGTCCGTATCTGTTTCTCGCATTTGACAATTCAAAAAGAGACAAAAGTTCTCAACAGAATCATTCATGCGCCAGCATGCAGTTTTATTCTTTTCTAGATCATGTTGTATGGAGGCTTTTTTGATTAATGTTCGTATAATGCCATTTGGAAAACAACTATATAGACAGTAATTAAGTTTACCTCACGTACCAATTCTAGGCTACGTCTTTGAGGCCAACGCAAATGAAGAAAAACGTCTTGTCTCCCATGAGTTGTTCCTGAATTTGGGAGACGGGGAGATAGACCAGCATTTGGAGGAGAGAACTGCCAACTCGTACACCCTCTCAGCTAGTGAAATCGCATCATTCTTGGATAGGCACAATGAGCTACGAGGGCAAACCGTGCCAACGGCGTCCAACATGCAGTATATGGTAATATTGGAAGTGTTGAAATCCCACTCAAGTAAATATTTGTTCGTCCACCAAAATGAAATTATTATTTTGTTCCCACCGAATGCTATTCAATCAACCTAAACTAAACGGTTATCCTTCATTGAAAAATTATAAAAAGTGGTCGCAAATAGTTTTATGATGGGTAGGCCCTATCATATAGGGCTACATCGAAGTCTAACTCAAAGTCTAACTCAACAATTGTCAGATGGGAAAATGAGTAGCCTACTTTCAACACATAATAAAGACCACTTGACTCTGATGAGAGGGAAAAACCATTTTGTCGTACACTCAGCAAACAGTATACACTTAATGTCAAACAACAATTGTTTGGCCCCCTAGCTTGGAAAAAATATTTCGAGAGGATAAAGTGATTTTGACTGTCGAGAGAACGAAATATTATTTGAGGGTGTGAAACATTCTCCTGTTTCTAAAGACGTACTTGAACGAAGACAGCAACAAGTGGTCTTTGCTGGAATCCATTTGAAATGTTTCCAACAATTTAGGGAAATTGAGTTCACATGAGATTAAACAGATTTTAATTTTGTAAAAAACAATCATTTTGAATACCCTTCTCCGGTGCTTTCCAGACAGATTGCCGAAAGGCCCTGTAAGCTCCGTGTTGTATAGCTGCTTTGTTGCAGCATGGAAGAATAACAAAGCAAACTCCCACACATGACGTCAAAGTATTGTCATTTTGACGTACGCCGTCAACGGCAGAAGTTTTATAATTTTTCAACACTTTGAGGTTGGGGCCTATTTTATTTTTTTTCGATAATGACAAAAAATTCTGAAGTGTACAAACATTAAAAATTCATTAAAATTATAAGCAAACACATTATAAACAAGTTTAAATAGCATTCCCTCTTTACAAAAATCGCTCAAGTACCTGTTTAATTGGTAGTTTTTCTGCACATTATGTCCTTTTACGGGCTACGCATTCTCTTCCTTTAAACTTTTTGTACAATGATGGTCTTTACCTCACAGGTATGGGACTCTAGTTTAGCTTCCATGGCACAGCAGTGGTCTGATGGGTGTGAATTTGCTCATGGCAACCCACCGAACATCAGTCCATTCTCCCAAATTGGCCAGAACATCTTTATGTCAGGCTACGGCTCCCAGTCGAATCCTGCCAAAGGGTCAGACATTGTGCAGTCTTGGTTTGACGAGGATCAGTTCTACACGTATGCAAACAGTACTTGCAAGCCCAATAAGGCCTGCGGACATTACACACAGGTAAAATATTCAAACTATGCTCTTGTTACCGACATTGTATTGTAGCGTATACATTCAGGGTTGCAAGGGTGTAATCCACTTTGATATCGAGTGGTTTTTTTTTTTTTGGGGGGGGGGTTGTGAGGGCAACACAAGGCGGTCACTATTCAACCCTCTATGAGAATCTACCAGGCAGACGCGTACACCATTGTACTATTTCCAACAGTCCTCTTTACAATATTATGTAATTTTTTTCGGGTGAACATAATCCATTTTAAATGGTCGGAACCATCAGATAAGAGCTTTCAGAATCAATAACACAAATTCTAAACCCTCAAGCCAACTAGAAGCCATCTGTGCAAGACCCATGGTTGATATCAGTTAGACCTTCAAATTTGCTAGACCTTCATGTACGTCACTATCATTAAATAAATGTGCATTGTGGCCGACTCACAAAGTAGTGCGCCACCAAGAGACTGCTTCAGGTAGGCACTTATTATGTCCGCTTAGTTGTATAAAATCTGATTCACTTTCTAAATGAATGTAAATGAATGATGCCTCATTAACGAACTTGATCACTGTAGCTCGCAAACCTGATACATGTAAAATATTGTAAACAAGGGTGCTTGCTAAGTGAACCAGAAACACCGGGCCTAACCCCTACTCTTTCACGGTAAAAGTTCCTGGTTCTTTTGTGTGCACTACAAAATACTAGTACATGAGATCTACGGTTTAACGTCCCATCCGAAGGACGAAGCATTTACAGTAAAGTATCTCGCTCAAGGACACACAAGTGCCACGGCGGAGACTCGAACCCAAACTCTGGCGATCAGAAACAACAGCAGAGCTTGGGTCCTCCGAATGGAAATTTGCACCCTGTTCAGAAAATCCCACATCTTGTTTTGCAGGTAGTCTGGGCAAGAACCAATGCTGTTGGTTGCGGGCTGACTTTCTGCCCAATTACTAAAGGCGAGATTGTTTGGAAGAACGCGTGGTTTTCGACCTGCAATTATGGTCCAATGTAAGTCAGTACAATCATTTTTGAAAATATCTTTTAAGTGCGTGACTTAATTCTAGCCACCAATGAAATCGAAATGCATAAACACATTTTGATAAAAGGCCGACTACAGTGGGATGATCAGCGTTAAACGACGTACATCGTCAGTTCTCCATATCTAAATTCGTTTGCTCTATCCTTTTAATCGGAAGTCCTTAATTACTGTATGACCATTATTCTATATTTTGGCTTTCACGACATTCATGGTTTGTTTGTTTGCTTGCTTGTTTGTTTGTCACAAACGCAGTGGAAACGGTGCAGGCAAACCCTTCCTGCAAGGCGCGCCTTGTACCCAATGTGACAGTGGGATAGGCGAGTGCTACAAAAACCAATGCAGTAAGAGTTTCATGTTCTCTCTCTTTTTCTATCAAATACAATGTATACAGAAATTCACCTTTAAGAAGTAAGAAACCACAGCACTTTTTGAAATGTTGTCTTTTCGTAGATTACACTACTCAACTTTAACAACACAGTTCGACGGGTGACACCCCCATCCAGTCTGTTTGTTTAATTAATGGTAGTGTCTATTGATCAACAGAAATATAACAATGACACTTACTGTTATCGGTGAATGGCAATGCTCTTCAATAAAGCTATGAATCAATTATTGGGTTGTACGAAGGTTTCTTATCTTCAATATTTTAAGGTCAAAGTCAATTTGATAAAAATCCCCGATTAAATAGTCCTTGAACAGATTGCCAGCATTGAACAAATTCTAGTCGGATTTTTATTTTATTTTTTTTTTCTTCCAAAAACTGAAACATGTCCACTTTATTCAACATTATTGTTAATGTACCTTCCACATTTGTATTCAAAGTTAAAATGAAACTATAATCCCAATAACTAATTTACTTTACAGGGTTATGTTCAACGCATTCGGAGAAGTGTGGTGAGTTATTAAAATTGAAAAAAAAATTAAAGACAATTTAAAAGCCTCTGAAATATTACAAGTTTTAAATTCATTGCGGTTCGATGAGATTTTGTATACTTCTCAAACTGTCTGCGTTTGATATTAACATGCATAAAGTGTGTCCAAATTGCAAGTTATTTTAACCTATTTCGCTGTTAACATAATGTTGATCGGGTAGAAAATTGTGTTTCCGTTGCCTTGCTCGTTGCTCAAAACATCAAACGTAATTATTTTACAATGAAAAATGATCTGTTGGCAGTGGCGTAACATAAGAGGGTGCATTTGGGGACTTGCCTTCCCAAAACCTGAGGTCCGTGCCCCCGCCACCTTTGAAATCTGTTGTGTTATTTTTAGATTCGGAGTAAAATGTTGTTTCATGAGCCTTTGGCCTAATGTTGTTAAAATTATTTCTCCTTTACACGCAGAGATCTTTTCTGTTTTTACACTCACGTCAGATTTTCTTATTTATATGTATATATATATATAAAACACCAATAATTTCAAATATTAATTGACTATATCCTATAAATATTCCCTACCAGAATGTAAACAGGTTTGTTTGAACGGTGCAGTCTTTGATGAACAAAAATGCTCCTGCAAGTGCGCTGATGGTTTCCACGGAACTGACTGTAGTAGTGAGTAGATCGCCAGTATTGTATCTGTGTACCGTTGTCCAAATACACATAAATACATGGTTCACATTTTGGGGACAAAAAAGAGGTCAAAATCAAGGCAGCAACAAAGACTTTTCAAAAACGTAGCATTTTGCAGACTTTGCAACAGACAAAAAACGCACGTCTGTCAATCCACGGTCCTTCGACATCCAAAGATAGTTCCATACAAATTAAGTCATAAAAACACGATACTTCCAAAGGTTATAAACGCACTTACACAATGTATACCTCTTAATATTTACCCATACTAACACTAGTAAAAGACGACAAATTGGAATGCTATTGTTGCAACCCTCAATCCTCCCAATGGTAGTAGACCAGAGGGTTCCGTGATGGACTTTTTGGCAAATTTTTCACGAAAGTTTTTCAACACTTTAAATGTACTCAATTGCACCGTCACTCTCGCAAAATTGGTCTTCTTTAGTGTTGCGATTGGATGAGCCTCGTCCAAAGTAAAGCGAAACAACGGAGGGGTTATTGATACCCCCTCTACTCCAATGATAACAGCCACCAGTTATTATGTGGACGTTCTGTATACGTAAAAAAATATGACCGTAATACCCAACAAAATAATTAGACAAGTTGTAACAGCCTATGTGTCTCGTGTTAAGCCAATTTTGGGATGAAAGAACCAAGATACTTTTAAGTATCTTAAAAATGCCTCCAGTAATTACGTTTTGGCCTCCAATTCTCAATTATACCTTAGAAGTTCTGAAGGTTTGTTTCAGGTTTTTCGTTTCGAATTCAATCGCTTTCCGAGTAACCAGACATTTGCTCATGAAAAATAATAGACTGGTTTACAAACAATAAACGTAAAGCTGCAGTACCTGCTTCTGCAACTTGAAATGGGTTTTTTTCATGGATGCTGGGCAAACAAAGATAGTCATGAAAACGTTTAGGAGAGGTATAAAATGTCGGTGTCGATATATATGTGGAGGAGAAATTGCCTTTTACGATTCAAGAATGCCAACGAGAATCTCGTTCTTC
>CM021538.1:4777146-4787978 GCA_010994315.2 Pisaster ochraceus | reverse complement strand
TGTTTCTTTGTGGCACTATAGGCCTACTTCTTGAACACAGCTCATTGGTTGAGAACCAGGCCATTACACTTAACAATAGCTGCATGTTTAAATGTAGTCAGCTAAAGTCCTTTTCACACGAGAGCATTTTAGCAGGGGTCCCTTGCTTTATTTTAGCATGGTTGTAAAATTGTCCAAATTGCACTTGGAGTGAAAGCATAGGCCTATGATGTTGGATTGTCCAGGGTCCCAATTGAAATCTTGTCAAGCATTGCTACATTTTGTTGGAAGTTGGGACCTACGACAAAATCTTCTGCTAGCGGAAGCTTGGTTTAAAGGACAGGCGCTAGTGTGAAGGGAACCAAGTTTCCATGGCTAAGATTCCTGTACCTGTATGGTTTATATGTTAATTTGTGTCTTAATGTATGCGCATGTGATTGGATTGACAGGAAGAAGCCCCAGTTTATCACTTGAGTCCAAATCAAAGACGTACAGTCAGTCAACTCACTGAGGAGGAACAGGTGAAAATCGCTAAGAGGATAGGCCTAATACAGCACTTGCCGACTGGAGTGCATGATGGCACCAAAAAGGCTAGAGAGTAAGTTATAAAGATGTTCTGCTTACAAAGAATACATTCTGAAGTCCCGAACTTCATTTCTGCTTCATGTGTTTCTTTGTTTCGCTGTCCTATAACAACATTCCTGATAAAGAGTTCATTCAGCCAATCCCAGTGGTCTATAACGACAGTCCTTTGTATCTGATACCAGGAAGCAAGTTAACCAAATGTTTAACATCTACTAATCAAGTTTACCGAAGTTTACCGCTGCATGTGAAAAGAACACTTCAGGAGTACAGCATACATTTCTATCAGTATCTTACCGACCCCAAGACATTTATGCGCAAATTGACATGTGAATATTTCTCTTCATGGAGACTAGTTGCCTGTAAATTGCCTCATGTGACATGGCCTTTAGCCAATAGAATAAACAGGGCCAAATTTCATAAAGGTAGTTACTGGTGGTACCCAACTTAACAGTAGACAAGATTTGACAGCGCACGTGCGCGCTCACAATGGAGTTGAATTGTTGTGTACCTCATCTGCTAATGGGAACCGCCGGCAGGCCAATCTGCCTTTTGCTTTGCTTAAATGTAATATCAGTTTTCATGAAAGAGAAACTGTGCAAATGGCTGCCCTGTAAGCATCACTCGTCTGTTTGCAGGCTTTATGAAATTGGGCCCTGCTCTTAGATACAGTACAACTTTGTTGATGTTTTTAATATGGTAAACCTCGTTCTCTCTTCAATTCTCTCAAAATTTTGCTGTTTGGAATCACTCCAAGATTATCCTTTTTTAAGAATTGTTTGTGCACAAAAATACCTACAGTGTGTTGATGTAATTCAGTGAGTAGTGATTGAAAAACATGCAACCGGCGGAACATACAACCGGCGGAACATACAGTCTGCCTTTTTGTACAAAAGAGCGAACTGCTGTGTCATGGAAGTACACACAGACCACACAATGTCAGGGGGTATTTATAAAATGTGAATTATTGTACATGTACTTGTGAATAAAAACTTGCCAACCGTATTCATTTCATTACAAAGACTTTTATTAGCCCGAGGCGCACAACCCGCGGGCAATGTTCCCCTTTGAAATTGTTTCCTTCTGTTGTGACGCTTGCTGAAATTTATGATCTTCCTTTATTTTCCTTTGTTGTTGTGTGTTTTTTTTTCTTTCCAGATGTGTAATTTGTATGTTAGATTTCCAGCTAGGAGATGGTCTACGCTACCTACCATGCATGCATACATATCATAAGAACTGCATTGATGATTGGCTGATGAGATCTTTCACTTGCCCGTCTTGTATGGAACCAGTGGATGCAGCCCTGTTATCAACGTACGAGACTCGCTAGCCACAAAACACTCTGTGCCAACACGACAAACACTTTATGTGCAAACAACATTCGTACCAAATTCTTTATAATTAAGTTCACTGTCTTATATTCTGGGGGTTACAATGCAATTGAGTGTTAACACAGATCGTTAACAGTCGAGTGATTAAAAAAAAAAAAATCCTTAGTTTTTACATTAATTACTTAAATTATAATAATTATGCCAAATCAGACGAAATTCTCTGATTTCAATTCAATTCACCCATAGATAGTTGCGTGTCGATTTGTCCTGTTTGTGTCTTGGCGATCTGTGTGATTATGTAATGAAAACCTGTTTTTGAAAACTATTGTTTGGAACAATTGTTTCTGTATTGTATTGAAAACACATAACACTGGGCGTGTACATTGTGTCATCACAGGGTCCTTTTCTTCCCGTTCATTTATCAAATTGGTTTGTGGCACCAAGGCGCGGCATCAGAAATTTTATTTCTGTAACATGACTTGTAAGAAGAATTACCGAACCGAAATCCATCCAACCCAAAAAGGCAAGAAAAATGACACATCTACAACAGCCATAAGGGCAACACGTCACTTACACTTTCTTGATTTGTAATATCTTGTTACTTATTTCCTTTCCTTTTTTAGGGGGGGAGGGCAAGGGAAACAAGTTTTGCGGTTAATGTACATTAATTAATTTCTCCTTTTATTTTAGTTTATACCAATTTTCTGAAGGATTTGTCTTGTTTCGCAAATGGTCTATAAGTTATTGAAATTTACAAAATACAAGATCTAAGTTTGCTTACTCAGTATGGCATACTTGTTTTGGGGTTGTTGTTTTGTTTTTGTTTTTTGGGGGGGGGTTGGGAGGGCATAATATCAGAAGAGTTACATTGATGAAAAACACATTGGAAGAATGAGACAATCACGTTAACATGGACACCAATCTTGAGTTTTGCCCGTTGGTCTGAAGTATTCCTTTACTCTCAAATGAGTGGACTTATTCTGCACCACAGTTCAACACTAATGAAGTCTTGGATATTAGTGTTGCGACATTGAAACCTGATTTTCAGAAAACACGATTCATGCTTTCTACTTGCACAATAAACAATGTTGTACACGTCAAGGAGTAACGATATGAAACCATGGAGCAATGGCTCCAAGATGAAACAAAGCTTGCAGGAAATGATGTGTTTATTCTAAGTGTAACACGTGTACAGTACAGTGTAGTGTCTGGTTGGTGTGTTTATAACTTAAGTTAATGTTCCCAACTTTAGAATCGTCCCAATTATAGTTGGGACCGGTCCCAACTTGAGTGGTACTGTTGAGGCGGCCCAATAAGAGTTGGGATCCAGAGATCTGTCGCCGAGCAGGGAACCAGCAGCTGTTAAACATTGCATTGGATGGTCGCAAGACTAGAATGTGGTGATTTCAGTTGCAGGGACAAGCAATGAATTTTCAAGTTTTGCGATAAGAATTACTGTATATCACACATGAGCCCTGTTGTAAGCCGAAAGAAACTTGAGAGGATAAAAAAGTACTTGAGAGGCCCACTTACAGACCCCTTTGAATGTGATGTTGCACTTTTGGACAGCGCCCTCACTGAGGCCAAAAGAGGCTGATCATGGGACGATGGCTACTCTCAGTGCGTACAAACATGCGAGTGTCCAACGTACCAGCAGCGCTGCACGCTTTTTGCAAGAGGTCTATATTGTTGTCATCAGCATCAATGTTATTATCACTATTATACAATCCCATCTACAACTGGGCTATCCTAACTATAGTTGGGACCAATCCGTACCACAGTTGGGATGATTGTAAAGTTGGGACGGAGTATTAATATGGTGATTTAAAAACTGTGGTCTTTACCAGTGTGTGCATGCCTTTGCATGACATTTAATTCTTTGGAACTTCTGAGAGTATCAGAAATTCCACAATGTAAGCTTCAAATTTTCTACTATCATTTAACAGAATTTGATAAATTGGTTGTTGAAAAGGGAAACACCCAAACACTCAGCGGATTTTAGGGCAGAACCAAAACTGCTGTCTGAACGGCTTGGCTTGTTGAATTTGACAACACAGTGTGGTAAAAAGGACAAGGTGCTGGATCAAATTGTCACTATGTATTTATTTATTGATTACAGACTGGCAGAGTGATTGTTTGTCTTTTAGTTCAATTGTTTTGTTGAAACATTTAAACATATTTATAAACCTGTCAATAGAAATGGTCTACAAGTAACAAAGGACTTTACCAACAGAGGAAAAGGTTGGGCCAAAATGTATTTCTTTTGCTAAAAAAACAGTTTGGGGGCATTTTTATCTTGGTTTTGCACATTAACATGGCAGCAATTTTTTTTATTTTTTAATGTTGCTTCTTGGTTCTTTAGTTATTCAAAATAAGTTATGTTTCAATCTCTTTATTCAAAAAGGAATTCCGGTAATGGAAAAGCAGTCGTCATCTTTGATTTGCAAGTTTTAGGCCTGTATAAGAAGTGACCTATTCAATGTACAGAGTATAATTATAGAGTAAATCAGCATAAAAGTCGACCTCTTTGCAATAGACTCACATACATGTAATTAGTTATGACATCCTGGATTTACAGCAACAAATAAATGTCCAAATAGGTTTGAATAGCATGTAATGATTAAGGCGGGAAGTTTGTTTGTATTGACAAATGTAAACAGTAAACACAACCGGCTGGTCAACCTATAAACAACAATCGATTGCAATTACACTAATTTGGAGGAATAATGCGCTGTTTATCTGACCCACTTAGAGATTAATTACTTACTTGTGATATCTTTGAAATCGTGCTTGGTTGAATCCTTTTCCGTTTTCCATCTCTATTATGTTATCTATGTTGTGGTTATTTAGATTTTATGACATGTATATTAATTTATTTAAAGTTGTTCAGATTATTAATGCATTCACATCCAGAGAAACTGTAATTGAAAACTTAATTTTATTGTATATAATAAGGATAAAAATGTTAAAGGGACTGTCACCTGACGAGTCGATAAAAGTAGTGACACAATTAAAAAAAGGTATTGTCATTTGAGTAGATCATGAACATGTTGGATATAAAGTTCGCAAAGTATGACAATGAATAAAGTTCGTCGTAGCAGGTATTCAGCTACAGCACACTTTATATAATTCTTCAATAATTATGTCTTTCTTTCGTGGTTTCATTTACACAACATAACATTATAAAGGATAAGTTGGAGCTTGGACCATATCGCAAAGAGAAGGGGTTTGAAGTGGATTGGTCCTGTTTATGGGGCAAGGTTTTGCCGAGCAGCGGCATAGCCATGGTGGGGGGCCTGGGGAGGCATAAGGGCCCCCCCCCCACCCTGAGGTGTCCCCCAACAAAAAAAATGCGATAGTGCTCACACAAAAAGGAAAATCCTCGTTTGTATAATCCAAATGTAGTGAACGGGCAATCAATCGGGACGTTACCGTGGCAACAAAATGCCAAGAACATGAGAGGATTGTGGCCCCCTGCACCTTCCCCCTTCCAAAATAAATGCATGACCCCCACTATCAGACAGATTCCCCTTCCCCCCTACTTAAAAGCAATGCCCCCTCCCCCCTAAAAAAAGACCAGGCTACGCCGCTGTTGCCAAGGTGGTTATGGCAGTGGCTGCTGATTGCGCGGCAGAACCATCAAACTTTAATGGGTCTCATAATTCAAAACATAGCTCTGCTTTAATTTCATATCCTGTTGACAGATAAATAATGAGTGCACTGATACGCCCTGTAGCTGTGATAAAGCGTAACCCAGCAGTAGTAACAGCATTTGGAGAGACAACATTTATGTGAAATTTCAATCCAATTTTAGATTATCTGATGCATTACACTGACCTGGAATTTCATATTTTGTTGCGAGGGCCAGGCCGGCATTTTCATTTTGCAAAAGGCACTTCCCTTAGAAAATCTCAAAGTCCACGGGAAACTTATGAAGGGGCACCAAGGCCAAGTTCACTTAAGTTGGGTAAGTACAGCCCACAGGTGTTGTCTGTTATCAGGAGGTATTACCATTTAATACCGACAGTAAATCATTCCCCCTGCGCATGCGCTGCTTTATTAGTGTGGGTTTTGTTTTTATAGGCCCAGATTTGGTTGGGCCTTCCCGGCCGCACACTGTCATAACTTACACCGCTCCCTGCTTTGCGTGTCGTTTCCTTCAAGGTTTTGTTTCAGTGTTTGTTTTGCTGCTTTCGTTGCGATTATTCTGCTTAATAACTTGGCCTTGAATATGTTATTTTAAATGTGTTTTTCCTTGTACTTTTGGTTTTGGTTTTATAATTATACATTGCTTTCGACACAGCTTCATTTTCATTTCCTACTTTTATTACCTTTAGCAATAGGGCCTTGGACTGTACCTTTTGTTCTTCATTGTTTTGTTAACATTAGTCCATGGAGGTCCCTTTCTCTAAATATAAGGCTCATATAGGTGTTTATATAAAATTAACCTTAAATTTGATCGTTGTTAGATATTTTTAAGCAGTATTTTACTATTTATTTGATGTCCAGCTATAGGCCTAATAAAAAAACACCTGCTGCCCGCACACATTCTTAAAAATGCATCCTTGTGGAGCATTCTTTTGTTCTCTTCTTTGTCCCTGCACTTAACAGTTTCCCATAGACTTTGTACACAATTTCCTTGTTGTGGAACACCCGCACGGTCTTAAGATTTGTGTGGAGTCCTTTTATTTATCTATTTTTTTGTCCTTGGTCTCCATATAAGGTACCGAAAGTGAGAGCACCCCTTCAATTTTGTTTGTATTGGTCCGCGAGAAGTGCCTGATAGTGTATCAATTTCGCTGATCAACTTGTTCGAACAACAGCGCCCTCATGTGAAAAACAAAACCAATAGTCTGGTATCCAGATCTATAACAGTTTGCATGTACAGACGTCACACCAAGAGCAAGGAGGTCTTTCGATCCTCTGCGAGTCGGTCGCTGTACCAGATTCCTCAGTTGTAAATTTTGGTAGTCATGGACGCGATGTAAGAAGCCTGGAAATCTGTCAATTTTTGAAAAGTTTAGGAGATAAGTGCGACATTTTGTTTCTTCCAAACAGAGGCTACGAACGCCACATTTAAACTAAAAGTCATGTAAGTAATCAGATGTGTATAATTTAATTAGTCATCCATATCGTTGACTGTCTGTCAACTGTTTTGAGTAGCTAAAAATAGGCCTAAGTAAGTCAGTACTACACAATCACGTTTTTACTGTCGTCATCTCATCTCAGTATCAATCAATCATATTCCCCTATTTTTATTTTCGGTCTATTCCCCTGCCTAATAAAAGTACAACTTGGCATGCCAAGCAATATTCTTATCATAGCAAATAGAATCACTATATCACTATCCAGACACACATGCCTGTACTGTAAAAATGTAATTCATTCCCCTAGCATTAGCAAGCTTTACATTTATTTACAGTCGCTCACCAAGTTGCCTCAGTAAACAAAGGCGCGCGCCCGCTACTGACTGTCATTGACAATAATTGTGTAAAAAATTCTGAAAACTACCAAATAATAAGATGTGAATTTTCTTATCATCTTTTTTGTGTAACTGATGACCGATGTTATAATGTTATTGTAGATTTGCTTGTGAATTTGGAAATTTGCCAGTCTTTTGGTGGTGCCCATATAGAGTCCCTTTTAGTTTTACAGATAGACCGGAAATGTGCAGTGAAGGTATGGGAGGAAGTGCATTGTGGGCCAGTTTGCGACAACTTTTTGTACACAAAACCCCATAGACGTGCTATCAGTACTAAAGGGGTCTATGGAATGGATTTGCCTTGCGTTGTGTCGTGATCTTGCTTTATTTCCAACTTAAACTGGCTTAAACTGGACACTTCACTTACACAACAATAACTTTGCTGCGATAAACATAGCTCTTCTTAGTCTCGGCGTTTGGGAGGATCAAGGGTTAAGATTATTGCAGCAGTATTAACTTAGTGTATTCCCACCTTCAAACACAAACTTCACAAAAATTGGTTTTTTCCTAGTAATCATAATTTTTGTCACAACTATTTTCTACCACGACTATTATTTAAGTATTAGGTGTGATAATCCTAACCCAACCGTCGGGTGGATGAAGGGTTAAGATCATCGCAGCTTCACTGTACTGTAGTACAATCCTTGACATACAAAAACTGTAACTATGCATGATATCTAAACATGGAACAAATCAAAATATGTTTAGGCTATGTTTTTTTACTTTTGAGTATCGAGTTTTAAAAAAATACATGAGCCATTTTAAACGAACAAAATTGTAAAAAGGCCTGCAACTCGCCTTTTAAAGTTTATGATGAGCAATATTTATCATATTTTCATATAAATGACCTCCCCTCCCCCTCAAAAAAAAAAATAATAATTTAAACTCATTGTTGAAAAAGTCCGGACATGTTCAATGTCTTGTCCAACATGTTTCTTTTATGTATTGTGTGTTTGGACAGAAGAAAAAACAATGGATATTTGAAATTTTAAAAAGAATGGCGGCCATCTTGAAAATAAAAAATAAAAAGCCCCTCCTCCTTCCTTTTTTTTAGAAACCCGGACGCTAAACATGGGTTTTTTTTTACTCGGCCTTACAT
The DNA here is from genome assembly GCA_010994315.2 of Pisaster ochraceus. Classification (NCBI taxonomy): domain Eukaryota; kingdom Metazoa; phylum Echinodermata; class Asteroidea; order Forcipulatida; family Asteriidae; genus Pisaster; species Pisaster ochraceus. The sequence continues at coordinate 4,779,505 of CM021538.1, read as the reverse complement.
TTGTAATGTATTGTCTTAGTTTCAATAACATGCCTAATGACCTCATTTCAGGAATCGACCACCTTCTGGTGGAAGCCGGAGACCAACTACAGGTGCTCGACCAAACAGCTCCTTACTGAGACAAGCTCCTCCGGGAACTGCAATGAGAATGCCCCAAGGAACCGGGGTAAATCTAACAACACCTCATTTTAATTACACTGATTTACTGTAGGAATATTTAATTTTGTGGGACAGAGACACTACCCTTAATGCGACTGATAGTCGTGGGCTTCCATTTTGCACTGGCCCGAGGCCAGTGCTGTCAGCTTTGGGCTAGTGAACTAATGACCAGACAAGTCCGGTGGTACTCTGGGTTTTTTTTCAGTTGAAGAATAATACCTCAGTGTGTAATATCTTTTTATAAAGATAGAAATGTTCAAATGTGGATGTTTAGTCCGATAAATATCTTTCAGTAAATGAGATAAATCTTCTCTCACTTCTCTAAAGAGCTCTTGAAATAAAAACAGTAAAACTTAGGTCAGAAAGGTTTTCCTCATTTTGATTTTGGTATTTTAAAACAGTAAACATTTGAGCTACAAGCCCTGCGATCTTGTGGATTTTTCCCCCAAATTTGATTTCTGAATTGTGAATTGTTAACTGGGGAAAAAGTGGGAGTAACAGTTTGCAATTTTATTGTTTGGAATTTAAAAGTTGTTTTGACTTGTCTTATTGACAAATAACATCTAAGATCTGATCTACATGATCCATGGCTAATTACGACAAAATAGGATTGGGATATTTTTTTATATTTTTTTATTGAATAATTTAAAAATGAAAGATCACTTGTTATAAATATCACACCTACACCATTTTTTTTATAGAACATAATGATTGAGCATCCATTGATTTGTTTTTAGGCCCCAGGTACTGCCAGGCCAGGAACGAGGGGCGGAGCTGCAGGTGCAGGAGTGGGAGGTATGACATCTTATGATTCTTATTTCAGTGGTAAAAGCATCATTCTGATCCAAAGTAAAAAAAACTTATTGATTAACCCTCCTACTCTTGATAATGTTTGCCAGTAAGTTGACCAACTAATTGGAACTATTCAGCAACACGTATTACGTAAGGTGGAACAACGGTACCTGGAATGCACTGTGTAATTGTCACATTATATCATAGTTGCAGACTGGCAGAGTTTATCTGTCATTCAAAACCACAGTGGATGATATTGAAGGGTCAGAAAGTAGGAGGGTTGACTGTGTAATGTGTAGATGCATTCACCACATGGTACCGTATTGGAGGCTGGTATACATGTACCTATCTATCATTCAAAACCACGGTGGGTAAATTTGAATGGTCAGACTGTAGAAGGGTTGACTGTGTACTGTGTAGACCTATGCATTCACCACATCATATATTGCAGGCTGGCATAGTTTATCTATCATTCAAAACCAAAGTGTATTACATTGAATGGTCAGACAGTATAGATGCCTTCACTATGTAATATCATGGCAGGCTGTCATTATTAGTATGTTGCACTCAAAACCACAATGGATGACGTGGAATGGTTGGACAGTAGGAAGGTTAACTGTGTACAGTGGAGATACATTTACCATACATGGTATCACATGGCAGACTGGCGATATCTATCATTCAAAACCACAGTGAACGACATTGTATGGTCGGACAGTAGGAGGGTTGACTGTAAGTTGTAAGTTGGAGGGTTGACTAAGTCATAGATACATTTATCACCTAAGATCATCTTGCAGGCTGGCAACACATCAAAACCCACAGTGGATGACTCTGAATGGTCAAGACAGTAGGAGGGTTGACTGTGTACTGTGGAAATGCATACACCACAAGATATCATATCGCAGGCTGGCGTCATTCAAACCCACATTGAACCCACATTGAACGGTCAGAGAGTAGGAGGGTTAATGGTTTTGCTAAAGAAGTAAGGTCAATTTGTTAAATTGAATTGAAGATTTAGGGTAATGATTGATGATTGATGTATTTTTTATGTTTGGATTATTTTGTCAGTTCTTGATGCCAAACTAAGTGTGACTGATCGACCTACCACACAGCAAGGTCTTGGAGGAATGAGGACTGGTAAAAAAGGTGAGACAGTCTGGTCTTGTTTTGTTGAATGTTAACTGGGGAAAATTGCATTCAATAAATAACTGATCTTTTTACAGCTAAGATACATGTAACTTTTTGCATTTGTGTGAACTAGTGAAATTTCACATTGATGAATGTAATCTGATTGGGGATTTTTGGTGTATATTTCTTTAAGCCAAGTTTTTAGCACTGGCTTCACTTTTGATATTGGTTTTGAGAAATGTATACTATTGATCAATATTTAAACTTGTGGACCCCAAAA
>CM021538.1:4721013-4734893 GCA_010994315.2 Pisaster ochraceus | reverse complement strand
GGGGCTATAAAGGGCTACTGCTGGATATGGCTAGAGAGGGGCTATAAAGGGCTAATGGTGTGTTTTCAGAGATATTTCCAACACAGTTTTGATGCATTTACTTGAGAAATGTGCAAACTGGATTAAAGAAAAACATCTTATGCACAATTCAAGCAGCAATCGAAATACGCAATTGGTGATTTATAGAGTATTCACAATTTCTGCTTCCATAACTTTTGAGTGTTTTGTTCACAGAAATATTTATAAACTTGGGGTTGAACAAAGAAAAATTGACTATAGCGGGATTTGACCCAGTAATCTCCGGATTAACGTGCCGGCGCTCCACTAACTGAGTTATTTGGCCCCGTGTTGGCGGTCTCCCTATTTGAAATATTTGTCTGAGTATATTTTGCTGAAATATCAAGCAACCGGATTTGTTTGTTTGGGTTTTTTATTTCCTTTTTATTTGTATTTTATTACACTTTTTTTAATAATCATTTTACAAATTTTTCCTTTTTGTAATTGTTAGAACCCATTTCCAGGTATTGTGGGTGTTGTATCAATTATAACACGTCAACGGGACAATCCCCTAAAAGTTACCCGCAGTAGTCCATAAATACTCAATGACTTGTGCACCCAACCATCTGCTCTATTGTTCAGTACAACACAACTGTACACGGCTTGGAAGCTTTCATGTACAAATGACGTAGCCAGTTCACCTCCATGGATGTTTTTAGAACAACTTCCACAATAGCTCGTCAGCCATATTGGGAGAAAGGCGAATTTAGAGTTATTTCTGTGAGTATTTTGTTATTTTGTTTTGTGTTGGACGAGAACTATAGTATATAGTCAACCCTCGTTGTAAAGAGGAGGAGACTGTTAGCAAGAGGTTCTGCTTATAAGGTCCCAAATCTCACTTCTTCTTTCAGTTTATTTGTTTTGCAGCGAGTCCTCACAACAACGTTCCTGTAGAGCATGTAGCTACCTATAGAGGTTAATTGTTGCCCAATCCCAGTGGTTGTGTTATTACAAGAGTCGGATGCACATGTCATGAGTACATCAGACAAACTTTACAGGGGGAACATGTTTTATTTTCTTTGTGCAGCACACTAAGCTCTATGTAATACCAATTTGGATATATTACATAGAGAAATGAAAGAACATAGGCACGAGGCCCAGGGTCGTATATTGTAACCTCTGAGTTGGGTTAATTGAACCACAGTGACTATAATGATTAACATTGCATTCAATGAATCACAGTACAAATCCATCCGATTTACAGTCAATGGTCGTTTGGTAGGGCAATGCAGTAGCCAATGATAGGAAGCGATCAGCCGGATCGTTTGCACTGCGAGTAAGATTACTGGATGCCAACTCCCAATACTTGGTAATCTGAATCTCTCTCAAGTTAGAAAAAAAGAGCTCACTCTACGTTGTAGACGACAAGTTTCACACGGCACATGACTTCTTTCAGCCCATGCGTTCAAACAACCGATATCGATCGATTAAATCTGGTTCAAATCGTACATTGCAGAGTGTTTATCCGACCGCTGTTCGTATTCTTAACGATGGTATTTTAAAATATTAATGGGTGACTGTATACATGTGACTGCGGGGCTGCCATTTTGTTACTGTTTTAATACTTGAGTATTAATGTGTATTTTTTGTAAGGAATTGTGTTTTTAGTGCGTAACTAGGTTTTTGGGGATGTATTTTAATGTTTTTAGACACGTAAAACCAAAATGCATTTCACTATATATAATCATGTATATGTGACAATAAAACAACTATATACTTTATCTATAGAAGCTATTGCAAATCTGTAATCCAATGTCGCAAACTAATTGACTTAAAGACTGGCCTATTGCACATTTACCTGCCGACAGAATCCGCTAGCCTTGAGTTGTTTGTACAATAACTAACCCAGAGAATTTAATCCAGCATTTTTCTAAATCCAGCAAGGAGACACTGTGTTCTTTTTACCCTTATCCCTTAAAGTTTTTCTCTAAAAAGAAAACAAAATATAGTAGTACTAATTATAAATGGGAAAGATTAACTTGAATTTTAAAGCTCAATTTAGAAAAGTCATATCGGTATACAGATCTTCATGAGAAATATCATTTGAATAACCCCATCAATCACCGTTCTTGGTTGCAGGAATCGAATCAAGTGTGCCACGATATTCCCCAGTGACAAAAATACGGACAGTGCATGGTTCCATGCACAATTGCACTTAAAGTAGTTATTCCCATGTAACAGGCAATAACATGACCCCAGACCCAAAATATGGCATTACTGTGTGCGTAGTTTGTTATGTTTTGATCCCTCCACAAACGTGTTTTCCCGTTCCCATGCAAAATTTAACCTTCATGTTACTTCAAAGGTTAACAAGTTTCTAAACAAATGTAATAACGATCTAATAAGCATAACCCATTATGTTTGAAGGTTCAATAATAACGACTTCTGTATGGTAGAAAACCGATCAATCTTTCACACTCACTTTTCTTGATACACAATTTTGCACATTAAAATACTTAGGCCCTTTTCAGCGTAAACTATTTTTCCGGGTTTACACGGTGACTGGTTTTGCTTTTTGTTACACCAAATGGGAACACCCGGGTTTGTTATGAAATTTTTCTAAAATTGCTTGTGTGGTTTTTACCCGTCTAGGAACAGTGGTACATGTTGATGTCTACTTTTTAGCTAGAATGGCGAAGCGAAACGATCCAGTTGAGGATACGTGCAATGCGTTTCTAAAAGACTTCAGCGTTGATAAAGCCCGCACTGAAACGTCAACTGCTCAACCGTTTCAGATACGGTCTTCAACCTTGGGTACAGATACTCAGCATTTTGAAGAAAGGGTGAGAAATTTGGAGAAGGTTGGGGATATCACGCAAGAGGAGATTCACACCCTGAGAACAAAAACCGAAACTTTAGAAGAGGAAATTCGAGCGGTAAAACAAAGGTTTGTAGTTGCGAAGATAAGACAGAGAGAAGCGGAGGCAGTTGCTGTGGATATGAAGCAGAAAAGAGATGAAACAAACTTGGAGAAAGCTGATATGAAAAATCGTATTGAGCAGCTCATGATCGCAAAGAAAAACGATGAGCAAAATCGGGCATCAGTCACAAAATCTTTCAACAAAAAGATCTTGGAGTTGCGGGGAGTCTGCAAATCTCAGAACAGTAAATTGACAATGATGGAGCAGAGGTTGAAGGAACTCGAACAAGAAAATCGTCTGCTCAAGTCAAAGAGTAATTTCTTGGCGGAGACTCTTTTTGCCGTCAACTTGAGACCGGACGAAAGCAATCACCACCAAATGCTTTGTTTCTCGTGCAAGCAACCCTACTCAGCCGACTCGGTCATGGAGACCGAGTGTCAGTTTCACCCATTACCGGGACTACCGCCAAACTCTTGGCATCGCTGGAGACCGGGACCTGGCGAAACCTTCCGCAAGACGAAGTATGCCGGTTATTTCTACTGGCCCTGCTGTAACACACTGTCAATGAGGCGCCCGGATGGATGTTGCAAAGGACAGCATCATCAGAAATGGGAGATGGATGTGGTGATGAAGAGAGTCATGTTGTCACAGGAAACTCTAGAGGAGATGAGTCGAATGGAAGACACCCGAATCATCTAATAAAGTCACGCTATCAAATGAAACATCAGAGGTAATAATTCGAGTGGAACATACCAGAACTATACAAAGTGTCACGCTACCGCTGGAAACATGAGAGTGGACGATTTCAATAGGTACCTCGATGACTAAATGGGTAGATTAACAAACTATCATTTGGCCTGGAAATTGTATTTGCTGCTTTCCGTTCTCGTCGACATCTGCTCTCTTTCCCTGGACACTCGTTCTTGCAGAAAACAAATATTTGATCTGTTGGCTGTGTTGTAAAATGTATCACTTCTCCCATTACATGACGCTGAAAGTTTTGACAGCAGGTCCATGGGGAAAAAAACAGACTGTTACGGTTCAGGACGCATGGGAAGTCTGTTCCCCTTACATTCCTCATAAACATCGAAAAATGAAAAAAGTGCATAATGCATAAAAAAAACACTATTGCCTTTTGTCATGAACGTGGCAAAATTGTTGCCATTGCCAAAAACAGAACTGAAATTCATGATTACTTTCTTGCTAAGTTATGTCATTTGAATAGCAAGCCTTTAAAAAAGCTGCCAGTGGATGGAACATAATTTGGGGATAAATTAATTAAGTCAATGTTTTGATGACGCAACATTTGGTGCTCATTATGTGGCATGGTGTACCCTCCCCCCCCCCCCCTTCTCCTCTCCTATTGTGTATTCACTGTGTTCTGGGAATCTCAGCAATTCTGTGGATTGTTGGTTTTTTTTGTGTTTTTTTGTTTTTTTTTGGGGGGGGGGTTGGGGGTTTCTTTTTACTAGAGGAAAATAGTGTGTTAAAGTATCAGAGGGGGCCCTCTGCCATATAACGGGCATGGCCTCTGACGCAAGGTTTTGAGTTTTAGTGTGTTGAGATCATGCAGAGAACTACCACCACGTGAACCCAGAAATACGATGATCCGCAAGGATCAAAAAATATAACTTAACATTGTTTAAAATGTTATTTTTTGTGTGTAATTGGAATTAAATTGATGTTTTCTTTAATGTAGAGCCCAGAGCCGTTAACTGGGACGTGGTGTGAACCCGCTATATAGTTTAGCGCCACCATCGACGACTTTAGAGAAGTTGATCTGTTTGACTTCCCTAAAGGCAAGCTAGATCCTTTTTGTATAAAAAGAACGTTCTAAAAATATAATCATAATCAAGAAAATTGTTTTATATATTGTACCAATTTTGATGGAAACTTTTCAAAGCGAATTATTTCAACTTATACTTTTAATTACACAGGATTGGTAGAGCTGACAAGATAGTCGCTGACAGTGTTCGTGTTTTGTGTGATCAACCATATACACGAAATAACAAACCTGTGAAAATTTGGTCTTATAACCCGTTGTTTGAGTCGGAAGGAAATAATGTAAACACATTGTTCAAGTATGGGCTTCATGATCAGTGAGCTTTTAGACTAAAATTAAACAAAGTTTTTTTTTAACCTAACCAATCCTTTGTAATACCTTTAATGACAAACATTTTCAAAGCAAATTATTTTATCTTTTAAAAGCATAAAATAACAATATATACCTTTTCCAATTGATTAATCCTGATGTCTAATTCCTTTAAACCTCTACACCTGACAATGTGCGGTTCGATCTAGAGAGGTGATGATCTCCTCATTAGTTTAAAATAGACATTTTATGAGCAGAATTTTAAATAATTATTTCAAATTTAAGTTAACTGAGTCCATAGGGCCAGACCCAAGCAGATGTGTGAGCGTCAGGGGGGGGGGTTATGATCCAGATCACAAGAGGGCGCTTTTATACATATGCGTATCCCGAGGTGGAATTAAATAGTTTTCAATAAAAACTGAAATCACAGTCATGAAGTTTGGGGGCAACTAATACAAAAACAAATTTAAAAACCACAAAAACATGCGCTTGAAATAATCAAACAATTCGTGCTATCAGAAAAAAAGTTTGACAGGGCCCATTTTCATTGAGCTGCGTAAGCAGAAAATATGAATATTGCTTATTTTAAGCAGAAAATAATAATAATACTTATTTTATGCAAACCTATGAGCAGGACACCAGTCACAGATGGTTGGCCTACATGTGACGTTGTATGCTGGTAACCTACAATTTGCGAAGCGTTAAGCATTTATGTGATATTTATAGATGTTTTCTAGCTGATTAGCTAATTTCAATCCCATGAGCATGTATTTATGTAATTGTATGTTTCATATAAGTTTTGTTTTTCTTTTCTGGTTATTGATGTGGATCTTCTTGTACATTTTAAAAGTTGATCTGCACATTATTGAATTACTTACTTACATGTTTATTTTATTCAATTATTTATTTTTGTTATATATTATTTGTACGCCGTTTTAATTTTTATGGTTTTCTTCAATATTTGTATATTTATTTTTATTTAATGTTTTCAGTGCTTTCTTATTACTTTTTTATTATTTCTTAATTGATGATACCTGTAAGTGACGGTTAACCGCTGTTGGTTATCAATAAATAAATATAAATAAATAAATAATGTTTTGCTTAGCTTCTTAGTACACATGTAACCATGCTGTAACGTTCTGGGGAAGAGGGCACGGTGAGGTTGATTGTATAGTTTGGTATCTGCCCTCAGTAAAAGAGAACAAATACATAAAGTCACAGACTTCAATATCATTAAGAGATCGCGATTGGGTCGGTTGGGTTTTTTTTAATCTACATTCCAGACAAGTCACCGGGTTATACTTGGTCACCTCGGAGAATAGTTTATTATATTTAAAGAGAAAACGCTTTTGATTAATATTATATCGAGTAAACTATCATACAATCAAACAATGCCACAGTGAAAATTTCCGTCAAATTTCGTCAAGTGCCTAAATGCCGAAAGCTGTGCGTGGTTGTTCACTATCTTCTCCTGACTCACACAACGGTTTAAGCCCAAATATTTTAAGGTTTGTTGTTTCAGAATGGTTTTCCACACAAAACATGAACACCATCTGCGGCTATATTATTTGTCAGCTCCTAAGCAATACCTTTAACTTGGTGACGGTCATTAAACTGGACATTGATTCAAAGTGCGGCGCAATCAACAGTCACCAGCCAGACTTTATTATCATTAGTTATAGCTTGTTTAATTTGGGAAAAGGTGAGTTTTAACGACAATGAGAATCAAATAGCCACATTCATCATCATCTGGGCCCGAGTTCAGAAAGTTCAGAAAATGTTACTCAGCACATTTTTCTGCAATTAAAAAACTAAGAAGAGTAACATTTACATGTATATATAAAATGGTATTTTTAACAGGTAATCTTATTTTGCTAAGCATTTTTGTGTGTGTGTGCTCAGCAATTTTGGGGGCTTAACCTGCTAAGGGTCTCATCTTTTAATTTAATTCAAAGAGAAGTTGTTTATAAAGGTTAACTTCTTACAGCTCTACTGCCATTTTATAAAGTTGATGCACAAAATGAAATAATTATTGTCAAGATCTCTCTACGAAAATGTTTTTCGAAAAAATTTTCGATAACTGAAGTGGTATTGTTTGTTTGTTTGCTTTTTTGTTTGTTTTTTAACAGCGTTTTGAGGTTTTTTTTATTTTGTTTTATTGCTTTCCTAAAATGCTCTATTTAATTTTAACATATAGGTCAGCACTTCTGACATACTTTAATGTTTCCCTTGTGTGAACCACATCGTACACACTGGTCAGCTCATATGCCATGATATCCTAAACTGGACCATGCCACACGTCCTAGAGGGGTGTCAATCAACATGGGTCAGTGATTTGGTTAGAAGGGCAGAATAAAACTCATCCTGTGTGTCCAAAATCAGTATGTCCATTGTAAATGGTAGATCAACCAAGTAATTAAACTTACTTAATTAAGCTTAAATTACCCAGGCAACACGTGGACACGTCAACAGCGCACTTAAATAACAAAAATTCTTGAGACCAAAAAAGCCAAACAAACCCTCCTAAATCAAATTAAAATTTTCAGCATGGTCTGAAAACAGGGACGTTGCAACTAAGCGGGTCCCGCGCTGCAGGGTTTAAATATTGCATTTCCGTCATTGATGCCTTTAATGTATTGAATGTTTTTAAAACACAAATTTTAGAAATATGAAGTTTAGTGATAGAAAGAAACATTTACACGACCTACCTCAGGTTTCCATTGGCAATTACATCACGAGATTTAAAACAAGAATGCAAAGTCGATAAGATGGGGCAGGGTGTAATAATCAGATGGAATTGAATTGTGGAAAGGGGTTGGGTGTGGTGTAGGGAAAGGAGGGGAGGGTTGGTAGGAAATAAGAAAATTAAAAAGAGAGCGGGGAAGGTGGTCAGGTGTTGAAGAGAACGGAAAGTGAGAGGAGGGGGGCTTTGGTACAGTGGGAGGGGCAAGTAGTAAGGAAAGCGGGGGAGAATGGGATCGGATTGCGAGGGAATAGTGGTATGTGAAGTGGGTGGAATGGAAATGAATTTACTCCTTCAAGTCATTGGTTTAATACACTTATACAAAATCAACGGGGACTTTGCGAACTGGTGTTACGGGGGATTTTGTTCCCTGGTGTACGTGTACCCTTTGTGTGGTACAGTGGCTGAGGAAGTTGATTCAAAAGAGGGCGCTATCAGTCACAATTTATACACAATTCGCCGTCCGGGGGTGGGGGGGGGCAGAATCTCCGAGGGGCAGAATCTCCTGCCACAACGGCTTGCAATACACGAAGACATAGCCTTTTAAGCCATGAAATCGGAAAGCGTAGAGGGAGCTGGGGTGTGGTAGAGATAGAGGCTGCCGGGAGGGGGTAAGGGGTGCACGTTTGGTGCTTGATATTGGTCGTGGTGGTTAACAACCTCCACCACACCCCCGTAGTGTCTTCATTGTGTGCTTTGAATCTTAGGAATTATCTAGATGATGTAAGGGGTGATTCTGTACAAGAGGAAAATAGAGCAACATTTTGTTGGGGGATACACTCTGCCCCATATTGGGCGTGGTATGTGAGTGTAAATGCCTTAGAACTCCCTGAAATTATGTTACCACCGTGGATTGGTTTTAAAACGAACACGACACAAGCAGTCGATAATGCAAACAAAATAGTATATATATTTATCCGTCGATGAGGGCGCTCGACACGTTTTACGGGGTTTGCAAGAATGCGAGTCGTATCTTCTATACACTCATCAGTGCACTCCGTGTGTCACAAACCTGGGTCACCCCTGCCTTCCACGCACAACGCGTCCTCGACTGAATTTCTGATCCAAAACATAATAGTACAGTTTTTCCTTAAGGTCGTATATTAGGCTTAAGTTCTCTAGGCTATCGCCCAGCCCATATCTACCCATATCTTGATTATATTCTTGGCCACATTAAATCAGAGCTAACGGCTCGTTCTCGATGCTATAATGCACCCTTCAAAATGTCTCTTTCCTCTGCCCGATATGGGGCAGAGGGAATTCAAGCCCCCATGTTCCCACTTTGGCACAGTATCCTCTTGTTTAGAAGCCCCCCCCCCCGCCCACCCTGCATAAATACTCTTAAGATTTCCCAAGGTTCCAAGCACATAACGGAGACACAATAGGAGGGTTACACCATGCCCCGTATTCGAGCACCAGGCGTACAGAATTTTCTTTCTCTTTCCGGGCGAGAAAAAACAGCTTTTTCATTAACCAAAATAGCCTGTCTAAAATTAAGCATAAACCCAAAGGAAATGAACTGGTTGGACCTGTGATGTGCGTCAACGCCCTAGCAATTTGCATATGCAGGAATTTGAGTTAAAGCATAGTTAAGGTGAACAAAAACAGTTCCTTCTTGTGACACCATAGTGCGTTACTTTTCAGTAGTAAGTACGTTCTTTTAGTTCTGGATATGTGGCATTGTGTACCCCCTTCCTATTGTGTCTTCATTGTGTTCTGGAAATCTCAGGAATTCTTTTTGTGGATTTTAGGGAAGTACTTCTGTACAAGAGGAAAAGAGTGTGAAAGTATTGAACCATGTGGGGCATGGTACAAGTACAAGTTGTGTATCTCCACAATTTTTCCAAAACACTGACTTACATAATAATTGCATGCAGTAGATAAAAAGAAAATCTTGACTCACACATACCTGGATCTCTTTCTCGTTGGATATGATTTGGTGGAGCGGCTAGTGGTCCGGAATTGAAGCCGTCTGTTCTCTACTGTGAGGTAGCAGAGAATGATGATGGGCAAACCGTGGAGGAGGGCAGATTATGTTGTCTCTCTAGTCCGGGGTCGTATCCAAAAAAGACTGTCCAAGTGTCGCGTTGTGTTTTGTTTTCGAACACGGGAAAACAAGTTGAATAAAGACTTCAAATCTTATTTTTTTAATTCTTTATCCAAAATTCATGAAACTAAAAAAGCCCATAAATTGTGTTTTATAGATTCAATATAAATTGTTTTATTATACAAATAATTGTTTAAATATATATGAAAACAAAACTCAAACTTGGGACGAGGATGCTTATTTTTTGGGAACCCCGTTTGCGAATCATGCCCGAATTAGTGTGATCAGTCATAGGTTTAATGATAAGATAAACGTCAGTTGGGCAAAATTTATCCAACATTTTATTTAGTACACATTAAAGGTCAGTCTATATCAATTTTTCAAAGTGCTCTAGAGCTTTTCAAAGAGAACAGTCGACGGTTATTTAAAGAAAATCTTCGTTGAAAATCCGGGATTTTTTGCTTAATGGTTTTTATGTCAAGCAAGTATTATTTAAATCAACTAACATCTGCCAGGCTCACTGAACTGTACGCGGCCCCTTTTTACGCGGTAAAACGTCAAAAAGACACACATTCTATTTTTTTACATCCCTGTGGAGACATTTTTGTTCTTTCCTTTGTCCCTGTAGTTAAGAACCTCCCATAGACTTTGTACACAAAATTCCTTGTGGAGCACCCAAGTCTTTAGAATTTCCCTACGGAGACATTTTGTGTCCCATTTTCTGTTTCGTTCTCAGTCGCCATAAGGTAGTGAATTATGAAATCACACACAAATGAAAATTCCAATGTGAACAACTTAACAAGAAGACACTATTGTCAACATTGATGATAGATTTTAAATATTTATTTTCTTTCTCAATAAATAAAATAGTTTTAATATTTTACCATCATTGAAAAAAGGAACCAAGACGTTATGCAATCGATATACAAACAAATCAAAATATGACAAAATAACACGTGACCATCAGTAAATCGTCAACTCTTAACAATGTTTTACAACATCTATAACTTTGTATACAAAAATAAACAGAACTGAAGTGATGTAGAAACGTATAAGTGTACATAAAGGTCCAAACAAAAAAAGATAAAATATTACAATTACATTATTAACTCTAAAACTCTGTTTTAATCAAATGATTAGTACTTTCAAATTGCGTGAAAAGGGACAACCGCTTGCTGATTGATAGTCAATAATCAATGTCAATCGATAAATAGTTCACTTATATATCCTTTTCGATTGGAAATAATTTTGTGGTTTCAATGTAGTGTATATTCATCACTATGGCGACAGCATACCCAGCGACGTTTGGTGAACATTGTTTGTCAATTGTTTCCTTTTAAAAATGTATATGAAGGGGTTTTTTCAAGTGTTTGAAATTGTTTCATCAAAAAGCTGGGTGATATTACCAATACATGTGGTATTCAAAGTGGCATTCCATCAAAGTTGATAAATCAGCAAAAGTGACTTTAAAGAAAGTTACAATAAAGTTTACAACTCAAGTATGGTGACACTGTGCAGAATTGTCGTTACTATGAAGTTCTGTATATCATTTCAATTCAAAAATGCCCCCATCATTAAAAAGGTATTATACAGGATTGGCAGAGCTGACAAAATTGGTCACAGATAATGTTCATGTTTTGTGCGATCAACAATATGCATGAAAGAACAATCCGCTGTGTGAGCTAGGAGAAAAAAGTGAACAAAATAGACAAAGTTTTCGGCATGTAAACACATTGCCCTTAACTTTGGTTGTAACAACCGGAATCAGCTGTTGCGTTTTTGCAAGGTTGACAGAGATACATTTTTCTCGAGTATGACTTCACTTCAGAAGGAAATATTCCACAGAAAATGTTGTTCTATAGTAAAAACTTCATAAACAATCATGTATAATACCTTTAAATCGGATGTTTACAAGAAATTCCACTTCAGCAAAAGTGCAAAAAGTACATTCATCGCTATCTCAATCGTCCCTGATGTGATCCAAACAATACTTTAAACACATCTCCCGTCTTTAAAATGTAGCTTATTTTTTTAAATACATCTCAATGCAGTAACTTGGAATTAAGCAAACAATGTAATCTAATCGGAGTACAAAATGGAGGATGTCATGAAACCATCTCTCTGCCAGGCTGATTATTTATCAATAAACCCGACGCAATAAAATATTACTCTCAACTTTATTCATCATAATAATCTCGTAAACTTCTTATTTTATTTTTTTCTCTCAATAATTTGTAAAGACTCGTCATGTATATAAGGCTAAACTGAGTTACAAAATAGTTCTCTGCTTTCTCACAAATGTACAATTTGTATCCTGAAGTCGGATTGGTATCTCCGTGACTTCTTCTTCTTTTTCACTGAAGTTTATTCTAATAATTACTTAATTATGTATAAAACAAGGAAGAGAAGTGTAAAATGATTGCTGTTTTTCAGACACTCATCCCATGATTTTTTTTCTTCTTCTTTTTTTTTATTCTTTACCAGCAACTCTCCCGTGAATTTAAATCGAATTGCAAAGTGCAAAATTATAACTCAGACATAATTAACTAAACATCATGCCACAATAATGGTTTGTACACGCCACGCCACACGCCATGAATCTTGAACGCTCCAGAAATCTTCTCACATACATGAGACAATGGTCAAGTGTTTCGTGAATTTGCGAAGTTAAGAAGAGAAAAAAATGTCGAGACATGCTGTGAAGACCGACTCCTCACTGCATGCAATAACATTGTTGTGACATGACATCTATTCGTGCATAGGAAATAGCATTCTTCAATCTTATCCAAAGCAATCTAAAAGCTTATCAATCCTTTTTTGTTAAATATACTTTCCTTTTTAAATTCTTACTTCCTGACCAAGACATAAAACTTGTTCATGTTTCGATTACATGCTTCATCAGACGAGCTTGCAATGGTCTAGATATCCGACCTGCGGACACGTTTTTTTTTGCTTGCATTCAAAGATTATTCCAACGGTGTCATTACTGTGTAGAAAATCTCCTTTACAGGTTACAGTGACACCAATGATGTTGTTAATATTTTGTGTGCATCTATCTGTAGCTAGTAAGCACACGTGGCATCGGAGGCAATCTGATGTTAGCGCCCTCTTGTGTTTATGCAGTTATCTGCAGTAAAGTGCAGTGGATTTCATTTTGAAATCACATCACTGTACATTTGCCTTTCAGCTTTTCCCGCCTTTTTTGTGACTTGGATTTTTTCGTCTCCAGGTGAAGGCTCATGGTCCGCCGCTTCTCGAGTTGGAGCAGATCTTGGAAAAGTTCTTTGACGTTGTAGTTTGTCTTCGCCGATGTTTCAAGAAATGCACAGCTCCACGCCTTGGCCTGTTCCATCCCTTCCTGTATGCTGACCTCCCGATTGCCGTCGTCACACTTGTTCCCGACTAACATGATAGGAATACCGTCAATGTCACCTTTGACCTCACATATGACGTCGTAGATGGGTTTGAGTTCCTCCAGTGACTGCCGACTTGTGATGGAGTAGACGAGAATGAAGGCGTGACCTTTGGAGATGGACAGTCGCTGCATTGCTGGGAACTGATGGGATCCCGTTGTGTCTGTGATCTGAAGTGTACACACATTCTTATTGCAGCTGATCACTTGTCTGTAGGTGTCTTCTATCGTGGGGATGTACGTCTCTCTGAATGTCCCACGTACGAACCGTAAGACCAGAGAGCTCTTGCCCACTCCACCGGCTCCGAACACCACCACTCTGTAATCGTTGCTCTGTTCAGGCATGACGCGTAGACGGATGCTCCGGTCACGTGGTAACTGTAAAAAGACCAAAAAACAGACTCAAATCATCAAACTGAATCTACATCATGCCCGATATGTGGCAGAGGGTGTCCACCCCCAAATGATATCATACTTTACCACACTGTTTTCCAGAAGTAAAAAAAAAAAAACTAAAATCCTCTAAAGAATTGCTGAGATTCCCAGAACAAATCGAAGACACAATAAGGGGGTGTACGCCATGACACATATTGAGCATGACATTGTACATATTGAGTTAGAACATGTATTAATAGAAGAACTTTTTGTTGTAAAAAAAAAAAAAAAAA
>CM021538.1:4706365-4720864 GCA_010994315.2 Pisaster ochraceus | reverse complement strand
TCCGTAAACGCGGTTTAAGGGGTGGGTTTTAGGAGTCGGCCTACGCGGTGCCGCAATGTAACATGAAATTCACGTGTGGTTTTTATAACTGCTTTAACGGGCAATGTAAGAGAATATTCGACTGCCATTGTGCTACACATAGTATTGAATATCGGCATGGACAAAGCGTTACCCCCACTGTCACTGCACTGTCACAGTATTGTACTTGCAGACATCTGAGAGAAGTCTCATAAAATAACAAGTCAGATCATAGTACCGACACAACAAGAAAGATATCTCATGACAATGGGAATATCCACAACTGGGGGAAGAGAAAAGAAACTGATACGGTGCGTGGGTACGAGGTTAATACGAAAGTGATGTCTGGGCTTTGTGAATAAACACGGGTTTTTTATTGAGTCTCTTTCACATGTACATGTCTATCATGAATAATTCATTGTGAGTTTGAGAGAAAGGCTTTCGAACCAGGGCAGTCATTTATTATGCACTGCACGTCGGATGACCCCCCACTTTTATTATTGTCAGTTGGACTGATGATCACACACAGCAGCGAAACTGCTAGGAAATATTGCTTCTGTAAACATTTACTTTTTGTTATTATTTTCCAATAATGTCTTCACTCGGAACTATACACGACGGCTCAGTAGGCCCTACGGTTGCAAACTCATTCTAATTCAGTCCAATAACCGGGTGCAATGTCGGCACCGTGTGTTCGTAGCTCTGCGCTATGGTGTGGACTGTGCAAGTTTCGGAGTAGACGATCATTTGGGACCCGTTCAAGTACGCGAGTTTCTTTCCCAAGGCAAAGTGGTCCCAAAATGCATGAATCTAATCTAAGGAACACAAAAGGAACAATGACGTCCTCACATTGGAATCCTTTGTATAAGTGTGTCCTCACATTTGAAACCGTTGTATGTTTGTGACCTCACATTAAAATCCTGCGTATGTTTGTGACCTCACACTGTCTCGCGCGCTTAGTCTGTGTGAGAATATTATAAAGTTAAACGGACATAGGAAAGTCCTCACTCTGATAGCCAAAAAATGTATGTATGTTTTTTCGTTTGCTCATTACTTATAATAATGATCGAAGAAACATCAGATTTGTTGTTGTCTTTGTTGGTGGCAACAAACCTATTTATATTCACAACGAGTCTCTGTTTTCACTTCTAAAATACCCCCACAGGGGTGCATGGAGGTCGGTGAATCATTTTCATGGACAGATGGTCCTCTTGAATCAGAAAAACAAGACGATGTTGACGCGGGAGGGCCGCGGATTCTCAACATCTCGCGTTATTCGTGTAATATACTCTGACGTTGCCGAGATACCATGAGCTTACATGGTGACATCGGGTTTCACCGCATCACACCATGCTGGAGGTTGAGATGATACTTGTCAAGAGGAGACTCTCAAGGAGGCCCTTGAAATGTGGGAGGGGCTTTAATCATTCGGCCTACAGATCTGCATGTATCTCATTCTAAATGAGTTTTTTTTTTCACGGACACATAATATTATTGATTTCATTTTTTTTCTTCTTCAGAGCGACACATGCTTGTCTTAATTCAATAAAAAACAACTCTTTTTTCTTTTCTGAGCAGGTAACCATGCCATCAATGGGAAAAACAACACCACTGGCAAAGTCGCCTTTATTGAATCAAACATACACCATTAAAGCTGGTCCCCTATATCTTGCTCTGACGTCATAGTCTGACTAGAAGACTAGCTTTGTACATGGTATCCCTGGAGCATATCGGCTGCGTGTGGATGGCGAGGTGCAGCTTTATGCTCGACCCTCTCCCCTATACATGGTTACCTTGGATGAAGCGACCCACAAGATAGAATCAATACTGCGCATTGCCTGCATAATCATAGGAGCAAACAGCACATTCATTTGCTGTTGTATACAGTGTAATAATAAGCATATCATGTTGTTTGCTTTGCTTTCGAATCTAGCACAGAGCCTGTTATCCCAATAATCGAAAAAAACAACAACACCAGTAGAGTTCTGTTTATTATTCATGAGGACTGGCTGTTTTTGCATGATTGGTTTGATATAAAAGTGCACAGGGAGGCCGAGTTGCTATATTTCACGAACCAGGTTGTGTGACTACATGCTGTACATAAGTCATTTTAATTTTAATTTAAAAAAAAACACTGCATCTGAAGCTAAAACTGTAATAATGGCGACACACACATAGCTGCATTTTTATTTGTTGTTTTAATTGTTGTGGTGACTTATAATGACCAAGATAATGTACAGCCCATTTCAAGGGGTGCCGTTTCCTGAACACCGGCTCTAAACGTCATCACACGCCAACTGCCAAAATGTTTAATTGGGCACGTATAGATTATGCTGCTCGTTAGTGTATTGCTGTCACTTAAACATTATGCAACGTCCCCGGAACACAAGTAGTGATTTGTGGCAATTACACCCAGACTCAAGACAGCAAAATATCAAGATTTTACATCAACCCACTGAGGTATATTGTATCTAAATTATGACATGCATTCTACTTCTTCTTCTTCTTCTTCTTCTTCTTCTTCTTCTTCTTCTTCTTCTTGTTTTGTTTTTTAACTATGGGATTTGTGTTATGGACACAAGGCTCAAGATTCAAGACAGCAAAATGTCATGATCTTACATCAAACCATTGGGAATATAGTCAAGTACATGCACCGTGCTTCGTGCAGTTGTTGTTGTTATTATTATTGTTTGGGGTTTTCTTAACTATGGGATTTGTGATCTTAAAATCATATCAAAGCTCATTTCGAAAATGTCATCGTTTTTTACATCGAAACATTATGTACTGCATCTGATTTAAGACATGCATCCCGCTGGTTTGTCTTGTTGGTGTTCTTGTTGTTTTATGCTTGTTTGGGGTTGTTATTAGGCCTGTGGGATTTGTGTTATTGACATATTTTGTGTGCTTATTTTTTTTTAGTTAATCCAAAATAATGTATCCACTGCAATGATATCTTAAAATTTGACGGAGTGCACTCGTGATGCAATCCTTTATTCATTGCAATGCCGTCTATACGTGCTGTCTCACCGCACGGTGCAACCGACAATGGTTGATTTGGCTCGCAGTTATTGTACACAAAGGATAACGCAGTCCCTTGATTCAAGTATTGTCATATCTCTTTAAATAATTATTCAAATCTTTTGTATCAGTGTGTGCTGGTCCCCGAGGATGCTTTTTTTTACTAAATATTCAAATTCGTTGTTTAGGATCAGCGGTGATGACATGGACAATAAGACACGCTAAGTGCACGTGTGGCTTCCTAAAGCTGTCAATGGAAAATTTGACACATTATGCGGGTTTGGGGGTTTGTTCGTTTTTTTGTGTTTTCTTTTCTTTAGATTTCGAAGATGCAAGAAGGATTGTAAGTGAACACTCAACATGACCGTCAAGACAACCGAGATGAAAGCCTCTTCCATAAAAGTGGCGGGAAAACGTCCCGATGAGTTTTCTCTTACGCGCTCTTGCGTTGCATTGTGGGCGTTTTTCAGAGCCAACTTGCAAGATATATATATATTTTATTTTTTATTTTTTTCCAACTATGCCACCGTAAACTTGTTTAGATTAAACCCACAATATATTGCAGCAATAATACTATTCCATTTAGACATAAACCTCGCTGCGCTTATAAATCAATCAGAACCAAGATGGAAGTAAGTACATCTACTTATTAATTCAGCGGTAGCCTTAAAAATTATCAAGCGGTGTAAACTCATCGACGTGTAAAAGATGGTATGTACACAGCATTTCGGAGCTACAGCGAGATTCAAGTTGCCATTTTACGGTCCAGACTTTTTTCTTTAAACCTTTTCTTTCCTTCCCGCCCCCGTCACAGATATAAATCCAGTAGCTTAGGGGGACAATCACGCCCTTGGGCGACGTCACGTGATGGTTAGCTTAACAAATCGAATGGCAGAGAGCCTTGACATAATTATTATTTCCAAAGCCTGCAAAATTAAATGTCAAGTTGAAATTGCTCGCGTGATTTTTCATTTTTATCGGATGGGAAAGCATTGTTTTCAACGGACCATTACTTGATCGTTAACACAATGGAACGCAGAACTGGACCATTACCGGCTTGAAATACATGGGACTGATACCCCCCTTTCTTTTGGAGACGTATAAAATTGCATCATTTAAGACGACGTTGCGTCCTTGGCGATCTCTTGATAAAAAAATTCCCGTTTAAGATTATCCAGCGCTGAATCAGCTCAACATCTTCACATAATCATTCGGTCTCTTTCAATATTTAATATTGGAATGTTTGGCTTGATGACTAAACCATTAATTTATACGATGTTGCTTGACGACCAGGCCGGCTAAGAAACATTGTTAATTTGATTCGCTCCAACCAGACGTATAATCGCCCTAAAAAACATGCTTCTATTACTGCGGGTAAGTCAGCGGGCTTAACCGCCCCCAGCATGCGGTCCGCCACGGCAATTAGAACTGATTCGAGAAAGTAAACAGCATTTGCTTTTACCATTTAGGAGTCAAATTCACTTTGACAACTTACAGATGGTCACTAACGGATTAATTCACTGACGTAAAACAAGTTTTACATCTCTTACTTACAGCTCTCCGTAATCCTAAACCCAAACATGATATAAGCTCTCTTAATACACAAATTGAAAGTAATTGCAGAGATTGCAATACCGATTTGGAATGGTAAATTTATTAATCTTGGCCAATAGTGATGTTTAAAAAAATGTCTGAAATAACATAGATGGTTGCCTTGTGTCGACAAAAGGCATGTCATGAATTCCACAGTACCAGAAAAAAATGTAAAGCAAATAACACATTCATTTCATATTTCCAAACACGCCGACGGATTTTACTTGTTTTAAGGAATGCCAGGGTTTTTTTTACCTATGAGGCAAATAGTTTGTAAATAAATATTAACCCCCAAAATACCAGTGAATTAAAGGGATTTAGTCAGTTATTTCATTTTAAAAAAATAGGTTTAAACAAAATCTCAATCATTATTACGTCAGCTTGGACAAAAAAATGCAAAAATTTGCACAATTATCCAAATCAACCAATAGGTACGCTGGAATATTATGTTGTCATCCAGTTACAAAAGGCAGAGCGCACGAATCGCATCTTTATACACACAGATTAACTACATACACAACGTCGGTTTGTGTATAATTATTTGTTATGTAAGCAGAGGTCCATCTGTTCATTTAGGATACCATCACACAGAGATTCCAAGATGATCATCATTAATCACTTAAATCAATACTGAATGGTTTGGCAGTAAAAAGCAACTGACCACGAGAGATGCAAACAAACTATCATGGTACCCACAATAAAAAAAATTTTTTTTTTTTGAAACTCACGCTTGTACACATGACCAAATTGAAAGTAATCAACATGGAAATTAATTATCCGTAATTTTTTTTAATTGCACGCCGGAGTCATCACCAATGTAATTTCAAGCCCACAACCGGCAAGAACAACTTATGAGCAATGAAATCCTCCACCGATGGTGTTTTACACAGGGCAATCAGAAATAAGTAGATAATCAAGACAAATATCATCTTCTTGGAGAATTTCACTGTAGGATTGCGCCAATCTGCTTAAGAATGATTTAAAGCTTCGGTAATCCTATGCGGCTATAATGTTTATGGGAGCAATAAGCCAAGCACCATGATTGAGTAATACAATCATGAAACCAATTCCTTAAAAAAAAACGTAACAACAGTAATAAATAATAAGAATAAATAATGCACATATAAACAAACGCATTTTTATGACCAAGAGTCAAAAAACAACTATCGGCTTCAGCGCGCGAGATATAAGGCCACTGAAAAATAATGAGATTTACAAGTAATGCTCGATCAGAAAACCATCTTGAAGTCAATTCAAGATTCAGTTCATTAAACAAAAATACAACCGTCACTTTGATCATGCTGTTACTAACCTGCAATTTTAAGATATCACTCACACAGTATGATGATCACCATACATCAACGTGTACAAACTGGTTTGGGCTTGGATCACTCTGATGCAAATGGAGACGATGATGATGTTGATAATGACGATAGCACTGTTGTGTTTGGGCCTATAAGGGACTGCACAGCATGCACAGCTAGAGTGGTTGACGCGCACAGCTCTAGAATGGAAAGGGGCTTGATGCAGTCCGTATTATATAGGCGAGCAGTTACCATTCATTACCAACATCGTCATTGATATAGGCTGGGGGGATGAACACGCAATACTATCACGACTCAGTGTGTAGGTGACTTCGGATTCACATTAATTTAATACTACATCATGGTAGCTGCGTTGGCGAAACGTTCCGGTGTAGCGAAACCTTACTATTTACGAGAAATACTATTTTTGAACAGTTCTCCTTATTATTCTTCTTCTTCTTCGTCTTATTTGCTTTTTTAAAAGAAGTTCTACTGGATTGGTGAGGGGGGAAACATCGTTGTTTAATTAGTCTGAAAGCTTGCTGGTTATTAAGTTCATACAAGAAAGTAAAAAAATAATTCTGTAAAGAATGTTCCTGTATCTGGAAACCTTTACCCAAAAAATTGATAAATAAATAAAAATCTGCGACAGCTGATTTTGGTTGTTACAACCAAAATTAGCAGCAACGTGTTTACATGCTGAAAATTGTGCATGAAAATTATGCTGTTTTCTCCTGACTCACACAACGGATTAAGCCCAAGAATTCACAGGTTTGTTATTTCATGTATATGGTTGAACACACAAAACATGAACACTGTCTGCAGCTATTTTTTTGCAGCTCTACCAATCCATTTAAATACCTCTGAACTAAAAAAAAAGGGTAAACAGTTTTTCTGGACATTACGTTAGTTAAAGGAACCAGTGGGTGTGACTTTTAACAATAAAAAATAACCATAAATAATAGATGCCGACTACTCTGTTCAACGTGGGGAAACCCCTCTTTTAATGAATAGGTTGTGGTGGATGGGTGATGCTATGATTAAAAAACAAGGATTTATGTATTTTGAAAAATAGATTGACCTCGTCTATAAGGATATAGCCCACTCGTTCAATGAGACCCTGTCTATCAAAGCTCATTCTACCGTCAACACCACGCTGTTACGAAATCAACATTGAGCTGGTATTTTTTTTTTTTAAGGGGACAGTCGTTATATCATATTGGTTGTCTCGGTTTAGTAAAACGGGGTCATATTTTGGTGTTGATACAACCGAAGGATGTAATTGTTTTTATCCGAAAGCTTAGGTCTACTTGTGACAACAAAATATGGTAGTGGTCGTGTAGCATCCTGCGAAATGATTTCATCTGAAATGCCCCCGTTGATTAGAAATCAATAAAAGAATGTTGGGGGGGGGGGTCCCTCCAAAGCTCATCTTTAGGCGAGTTTTGGAGATTTATATTTCCGTTGTGTTTACGCTTCGGCCAGAGGTGCGGCTGGTACCCGCTGTCACTTCGGTAAGCGTGGCAAGGATTTGATGTCGTTGCTGAAAATACCGTTACGCGTTTTGTTTTGTTTTTTGTTTTTTGGTTGTTTTTTTTGTTTGTTTTTTTTGGGGGGGAGGTTTGCTGTTGTCTCAAAATTAAAGTAGATATTGTAATTCAGCTGAAATTTTGGTAAGAATGATCAGTGTGTGTAATTTCAACCTGAAAGGTTACTGATTATGAAGTCCATACTAGGACCATTTTTTTTCTGGGAAATATTTCCCTCTAAAAGTTATATTTGACAGAGCTTTATCTGAAACATACTTTTAAGCACATTGTCCTTGTTACGGTTGTTTGACAACTCAAATTAAGGACAGTGTGCTTATTATGTTGAAATTGTACATGGTTTTTCCATTTTGTTCTCGAGACTTACAGAACGGATTAAGCCCAAATTTTCACAGGTTTTTTTTACGGAGTTTCATTAGTTGATCCATAGATATTGGTTGATTATACACACAAAACATGAACACTGTGACTATTTTGGCAGCTCTACTAATCCTGTTTAATACAATTAAGCCTGCTTTACACAATTTGTCAGGAACAATAATAGTTAAGTTATTTAAAAAATAACTAATTTTATTCAGAATTGTTAAAATCAGTGAGTTCGCATCATGTCGCAGACTAACGCTGGAGAGCCGCGACAAACCAAGAAGGGGGAGAGACGTCACAGTGTGGTAATACAAGTCAAGTCGAAACACAACAGTTTCGATTTATCGTGAACAATAGTCCATTGGGAAGATTGTGTGGGGGGCAAATTTGACCGGCATAAGGGGGCGACCTCTTGTGTGCGTTGACAAAAATGTTTCCCATGAAATTCAATATATTTTTGGGAGTCAATGCCCTGTTTGTTGTTTTGGCTGCATATATACAAAGAAGGGTGTTTTGCTGTTTGTGGGTTTCATGCTTTTGCATAATATCATTTTCCGTGAATAATTCGAAGAACAGAAGTGTTAATCTTAACCAAAATACGGTTCGACTTCTTGTACATTTCCGCTTTGAAGTGTAAAATCAATTTATTCGTTAAAAAAAAAAAACATATCAAGCAGCCAGGATTTTTGTTGATGTTGGTTTTTCGTCTCCTGTTAGGTAGGCTACACGCTTTTCCTAAAGCATGTTGTACTGTGAGGGGTGGGGGTGGGAGGGGTGCGATGGCGAGTGAAGACTTTAAAAAGGGGGGAACATATCCAACCGAATTTATCCAAGCTCTGTCTCTTGTAATAATCACACGCGCGCAATTCACACTCTGTGAAACAATAGGCAGGCCCGATGTGCCATCGCTTGGAAATTTGAACACTCGCTAATAATACTTTTCTCGTGTTGCATGCACGATAACGCAAATAAACGTGTCGTAAGGGAATACAAGAGTGGCAACTCGGTCTTAAAAACGGCCGTTTCAAACTGGCAGGGTCCGTGGCCGTGCGAAAGACATAGCCGAAGGCGACCACCTCTATTCTACAGCAACAGACCGACAAGGTCAAGTTTAAACGGCCGTTTCAGACTGAGTTGCTACTCTTTCATGAATATCCTTTATGTAACAAACAAAAAAAAACAAAAAAAAGCGTAACATTAAAGGAAAACCTGTTATTGAACTTATCTTTTTGCAAAAAAAATCAATTCGTGTCCTAAGGCCGTTTCGCTAACGGTAATGCACGCGACTCAACGTTTGGGCGTGCAAATAGATTTTATATTGATTGCGGTATGAATAACGAAGAGCAATACTAAATATTGTGCAATAATGACGAAAAAAATTATTTGCGCGATAAAGTAAACAAATGAAATAATTTATTCGCAACAAAAACAAATCATGTGTGCATAATTTTAAAAAAACAAATGAAATGTGCGTACTTAAAGAACAAAGGAATGTGCACGATAAAGAAACAAATTAAATTTGCGCAGTGAAGAGACTAGAACAACGAACTGAGCACAATAAAGAAAATCAATTAACTTTGCGCACTTATGAAAAAATGAACGTGCGCGATAAAGAAAACAAATGAAGCGTGCACATTTAAGAAAACAAATTAAATGTGCGCTATAAACAAAACAAATTAAACGTTCGCTATAAACAAAACAAATTAAATTTTCGCAATAAATAAAACAAACGAAATGAGCGCAATAAGGAAAACGAATGAAAATGTGCGCAATAAAGAAAAGTGATGCCATAACCCATACCGTCTTACAGTAAACTTGAACCTTGAGTTTACAATAACTCACCAGGCCTATACTGATATCCTGTTTTTATATTTTTTTAGAATTTCATAGCCACCCTTAGCCTATATTTTTACTACAAATATGGGTTGCTATTACCTTCTAATTCTGAATACATTCATGAACATTATTTCTATTTATGGTTGAGGTGATTATACGTGAAACATTACCTACACAAGAAGTAACAAAATACTGTGAGATGGGTGCAGTATTTAGAGTTTAATAAGCGGCCCCTCGCAGTTAAGGTTTTACAGGCACGGTCATCAGTTGCGTACAAAGGGGAGGGGTACGTGGCCCCCCTCCTTTCTTATGCCCCTTTGAAATCTTGATTTTTCTGATTAAAAATATCCCAATAAAAAGTTACGCTTATGAGCTTTTATGTAGTAATTTTAGTGTTTTTAATTTGGTTTCTAGATACGATATTTGTTTTTACCCCCACGGCAGAGTGACTTATAAATAGTAAATGGCCAAACAAGAGCGCTAAAGGGGGGGGGGGCTTGTTTAAGATCTAATGCAAACGGGAACAACAGTTTTAATTGGCCAGAAGTGCGCCCCCCCCCCCTTGTGTCCCCATAAAATGTTACCCTATAGTTTCGGTGCCGATAGTCATCGTTTGCTTATGACTGTACGCAACGAATACCGCGTATGATTGAGAGCATGGTGATTACATTGATTACTTTATTCAAGGAATTAATAATGAAAACGCGATGTGTCGTTGTATTGCCTTCGCAAGCCTCGAGACTATCAACATCAAAGGGGTTTACATAATCAGCTCTTACCAATCGAATAGTGCATAGAAGAAAACTACATTTAGGGTCGGTGTTAGTTTTATGATGACCATCCTATAGGCATCACTCTAAAAAAGGGGGGCCGAGTCGGAATTGACCCACAAAATGGTCCGTGTGGAATGGGCACGACTCATTTCCAGGTCAACGTGACCCGTTTGAGGGTCAATATTACTAGAAACCCGTGTCATCAACGAATGTTTTACTCTAATTTCGGGTCAAGTAATGTTGACCCCGAACGGGTCATGCTTACCCGGAAATAAGAATGGTCAGTACAGACCCATTATCCGGGCTACTTCTGTACATTTTAGAGTACCCTGTACTTTCTATGAGTTCGCAAATTAAATATTTGATGGCCATTATAACAATTATTCAGCAACGTTTACTACGTTGTCAATACACGTAATCATGACTTCCGAACAGTCATTAGTCTACATTAGCGACGTCATGATTACGTGAATGTTGAGGGGTTGCAGGAAAAAGGTCCAACTTCTCTCTCTCGTTCATTTCTTAGCGACGTGACCTTTTCAATTATACAGTTTCGCGAGACAATTATTTTGTTACAGAGAAATGAATGACTTTGTGATCATTCATCTTCTAAAAGCAGGTACCCTTTATGAAATAGCCCTAAAGGCATTGCCGATTAACAATATAGGCCTGGTCCCTAATGTTAAAATGCCTTGACTAAAATGAGGCTGCATCACCTGGATAAGTGGCGATTGTGATTAAGATTTGTCTTTTCCCAGAAACTCCAACGCGATGTATCTTTGTGGTCACCCCTCCCCCCCCCCCTCTCCCTCAAACATTATGAAAATGAAAGGAACTGAAATGAGACATGGAGTGGTGCCATGAATAAACGAACGGCCACCTGTACATCAGTTTGCATCTCGGTGTATCAGTTTACATCTCGTTGTGGATGGCTGTTTAGGGTTTTGCGGTGACACATCGCTGAGGTGTGAGAAAACAATGATTGCAATCATGCGAACCGACCGATGATATTTTGGCGGTTGAGGTCATACACCAAACAAGATGGTCGTGGGTGGAGGGTGGAGGGAGGAGGGAGGGAGGGAGGGTGGGAGGACCGCTTGCAAGAGGTGTGATTGGGTTAACAAATAATGATGATGACTTTATGACTGCGAATGCTAAGAAAAAAAGTCTTCCCCCTCTCTTTGGCAAAACACACCCAACAAGACGGTGGTGGTAGTGGTGGTGGGAGAGAGGGAGATTGGGAGGACGGGAGGGAGGTTGACAGACCTTTTTGCAGTAGCAAGAGGATGTCAGATTATGGGAAGGATGATGATGATGGCTTTTGATGGCTGCCACGTATCCCAACTCAACGCCGAATGGAATCTCTCTCAGTCTCTTTAAAAAAAACATGTTAATTTACCCTGAGCTTAATGTAAGATGTCAAACTACACCACTCATCCAGCAAAGGGCATCTGTAGCCAACAGCCATAAGGGGAGACGCGCTGTTTGCACCAATCCAAACATTTGTTACATCTTCTTAAGGTTAGTTTTCCTCTTCTGGGGATCCGTAGATATCAATCATTTAAAATATCGCTTCATCTCGGGAGGCTGGTTGCTTTTTGTTTTTTCGAGGTGGGGGGTTCTCGTGTGTGGGTTTTTTTTCCTGAGTTTTTCCTCGGTTTTTTTGTTTCTCTTTTTTTTTCGGGGGCGTTTTAAAGTATGACCGCAGAGATTTGTAAACAAACGCATTGGCTCGTCTTCACATCACACAGCTGAGCAGGCAACCCAGGCTAATAAAATCTCCAAATACAGGAAAACAGCAGCCAAAACGAAAAAGAATTAGAAATGAGAACAGTAGGAGAAGACGGTGTACGGGTGCAGCAACAATACTGGTTTGTTGCACTAAAGAAAGTGTCTCAGGCAAGCGAATTTATTCCGTCGATATAAGGAAAGACTTTACAGAAAATGAAATTATTGGATAACAAAAATTATCTAATAACTAAAAGTTATGTTGTGCTGCCAGCTATAGTGGGTGCCTTTGCGGAGGGTTTCAATTATTATGTTACTTGTATTGGTTGATTTACCGAAAATGTGTGTTTTTCGAACAGTCTTAATATTAAGGTTTAATCGCAAAAGATGTTTTAACTGCGAAAACTATTACCAATCCTATATTATTGATATTTAATCTCATCGGGGAGGGAGGCAACATAGGGGAGGGGGCAACATGGGGGGGTTCACCACTTTCTGCATTTATTACGTCAACAAGGAGCTCATGTATGAACCCATATGCAAAGCTTTCTGGTTCAAACAGTTCTCAGACAGGAAACCATACCGCTAATGAGGTAGGTGTAACCAAGAAAAATGAGAGCGATCTTCCCCAATGACGCAAATCAAGGATCTTCTACAAGAACACCCCCATCGTATACATGAAAACATCCTGGTAATTGGCCTAACCTTTCCTCTGGTCCGCTGGCCACAATGCTAGTTAAAACACACGAGGACTAGAAGAAGAAAAAATGTGTGTCCCAGTGGTCCGGCTGGCTACAGTTTAGTGTTGCAACAGGGTCCCTATTTCATTTGAAAAAAAATATTGACCAGTGAAAAAGTGATGGACTAGTGAAATAACAAGCTATAATATAGCTTGTTATTTCACTAGTTTATGGTCCTGCTGGCCAGTCACTAAAAAAGGTTAAAGGCAAACCGTGTGCACCCCGTGGACAATTCTTTGTATGGTCTTATCACGAAGAAATAGCTTATTATCTCGTGTGAGATAAGGTCGGCATTATCTGGAAGGAGATATCCTAGTGCTAAATAATATTGGGTTGTTTTTTTTTTTACTAAACAATAATGTCCAAATTGTGATTGCAGGTAAATTCATGTACGGGGAGAATTAGTGATCTGTGACTTTTGAATGTAGCTGGTCTTGGGGCCCACTGAGTCCAATGTCTGGTGCCCATGATATAGTCACAAGTGGGGTTTTTTTTCTGCAGTATGAACCAACATGGTTGCGGTGGAGACAAGACTCAGCCCAATAGACAATTGACATCAATATCATGTCGAATAAATGTTTTGTATCACTTAGCACCGTCTACACTCGCTATATTACAATAAGCTGACGTATACCCTCCACTGCAAAAGCTACAAACATCGTCGTCAAATTCATCTTCCATGATACATAAAATCAGAGACCAAGCGATTCAACCCACGAAATAGCTGCTGCCCTGAAATCGATACTATTGACTTACCAATTTAAAAGAAAAATAAGCAACGACAGTAAAGATCACATAGCTGGATTATGGTACAGAATCGACTGAATCCAGGGTCGTATAATAACTGCTACCAGGGAGCCGCGCTGTTCCCCCGAGGAGTTTAGCCCACACAGATACCTTTCCTGGCTCACTCGATACAAATATTCCATTGCCAGAAAATCAGTACGGGCTTTCGTAACTATGGTAAAAGAGTTTAGTCAAAATGCCATCATCATTATCATAATGTTGTTAATATGACACACAATGTAGGTACAGGTGAATATACATCATAAGACGTAATACAAGTAATGAACAAGAATAATATCATATTATTTGGCTTAACTCAAGACTTTCCCGGATCCTGTGAAAAAAAAATCTACCGGCAAATTACTTGGGTGGGATTCGAGCCAACGACCTTTGCCATTCTTGAGCAGATGTCTTACCACCGAGATTGCCCGGTAGCTATAGAGGCAGTAGGAATCCTATATTTTAGCAGCGGGTGCCGCAACAATTTAATAGATATTAACTTCCCAAGTCCTGGAGTGTATTAATATAGTGCCTTACACACATCGTTGTATGGATGAAACCAAATAATATTCTTTATCCCCAATGCAAATTTAACATATCTTAAGAACAATATCACCAATATCAAGTATGATTCCTAAAATGACACAATGATGCACTTCAATTGCCTTTACATCAAAATTGGAGACAGGGGGACGACGAGAGAATGGGGGATGAAAAGGTGGGCAGACAACGAGTTGTCAAAGGCCAGTGGAAGACGGAGTAAGGTAGGGAGGAAGATTGTTTTCAACAGACG
>CM021538.1:4676761-4695482 GCA_010994315.2 Pisaster ochraceus | reverse complement strand
TAAAGGAGGACGTGTACACGAACCTCACCAAGCTTAAAAGTAATTTTCCTGTCCATGACTATACATCGGAAAGAATTAGACGCTCATTGGACCTAATAAGTGTAAAAAAAAAATTATAATGGAATAAGATAGACCCTAGTCTACTTTCACTTTCAATCTCTATACATGTTTTTGTCCTTAATCTGTCATTTTGACAAGTTCAGATAAGCTCTACAATTATTTTGGAGTTTTTACGTCCACGCTGCATCAATTTTATTTATTTATTTATTTTTTGTAATGCTTGTTGTTTCGAAATGAGTATCGTGATGACTATGAAGACACTCAACTTGTTGTTGGGAGATTGTTGTCGTTATATAATTGATGAAAATAGCACAACTCAGCTGACGTCACGAAAACATAATTAAACCAAAATATGTTACATCAATAACTACTAAATTTAGGACCAGTCTGGCGCTTCGTGCTTGAAAAGGCAAGACCGTTTTCCTTAGAGGATTATTCAGAATTGGTAGAGCTGACAAAATAGTCGGAGACAATGTACATGTTTTGTGTGATCAACCATAAAAAAAATTATTATGAAAAAATTATGGAAATTTAAGCTTAATCCGTTGTGTGAGTTAGGGGAAAAAATAGCGAAAAGCCATACACAATTTTCAGCATTGTAAACACATTAACTTTAGTTTGGGTTGTATAACAATCTAAATCAGGTAGGTTTGCTTTTTAGGTTTTCAGATTCAGTTTATTCGAATATGACTTCTTTTCAGGAGGAAATATTTCACGGGGAAAAAAATGGTTCTATTAAAAACTTTATAATCAGTAAATTCAGTAAGCTTTCAGACAAAAATTGACCACTATTTGTTTTTAGCCTCGCACCAATCCTGTGTATAAAAGTGGGGCTCCAAGATCAAGTTCAGCTTTGCGATGTTCCCGTAGAACCGCGTCTGTACAGAACGGTATACACAACTAGTTTGTTTTTTGTGTGTTTTTTTTATATTTGTCAGGTTTCTGAGCTAAAGAAATTTCTCCTTGGCGAAGTGGTGAAATTAGAGTAAAGCTGTCAATAATTAATGAATGCACCATTAAGTATGAATTTATAATTACATGAATTAGTGCATACATGCAAGTGATCAACTTAAGCATGGCAGCATCACCAATTAGTCCGTGTTTTGAAATTACGGTACACCGTACAGCTATGCAGCCGTGTGTGCTGAGAACCTTTTCCATCAGCGTGTATGGTGATTATGTACTCCTAAAAAACGGCTGACTCACATTGACATCAAATTCAACGATGACATTGCCATGATGTTCAATGGCACTGCCATAAAAGTAAAATGACATTCATAAAATATTCATAAAAATAGATGACATTGCCATACAATTCAAAGACGCTATAGAAAATAAATGGCATTGTCTGAATAAAATAAAAACACCATGGGGGCCTAGTGGTTTCTGAAGATGCTACACATCCGGGCCGTTTTATGTGGAGTGGTAGATAGAGTTACCAGCGAATCTTGATTAATTATGCAAGCTGCGGAATTACAACCAGTGATAAATTTGTGAGTCCAACCATACGTGTTTGCTTGGCGCCAAAGTATCCTTAAAGGAACGCGCGCTTCTCTGACAGCGGTACACAAAGTGCTTGATTAAAAAATACCTCGTGATTGACTGTGTGTGTGTGTGTCTGCACCAAACACACCCAATGTTCCATAACAACATGGACGAATGAGACATTTGTGAATTTTTATGATAATAACAGCAATACGACAATATGGACGCTGTTCTAAAGGGGGACAGAGCTATATAGGTGAATTGACTGTGATGAATCCTCGAACTGTGAGGAAATGAACACCTTGTTCCCAATCACACAATCACCCGTCTGATTCTTTTGTAGAATGCGATTCTTGTTGCCGCTTGATGGGCTCTAAATTAAAAACACCCGGGTCAGAATTCACCGTGACTCCGGGTCTCATGACATGACATTTCTGGGTCTGATGATTTTTTTTTTTTTTTTTTTTTTTTTTTTTTTTAAGGATTTTAGCTCGGAATATGTTTCAAAATTACCCAGTGAAACAGATTTCGGGTCATACTGACCCCCAAGTGGGTCAGGACCTTGGGGTCCGGAACCAGATCAGTTACAGGAGTTTTTTCAGAGTGTGGTGCCCTATAATTCTTACAATAGATTCCTCGCTCTATGCTCTATTAAATATATTCCCGGATTCTCCGGAACCTCGATTTGCGTGACGAACGTGAATCGGTATTTTGTTTACATATAAAAAAAATTTAAAAAGACAAAAATCTGTCCTGGGGCAGAATTGACCATTCCGGGTCCCAGGTGACCTGTGCCATTTCCGGGTGACCCGGAAGCTGGTTAAAAAGGGGATTTCTCCGTCAGTTTGACCCGCATCGGGTCATTCCAGGTCAGGCCCTCCATGGGACCCGGTTCTGTGTCAATTCGGGCGGCATCGATTGGTACCGTGAATCAATAAACTATCAGCAATGATGCAATAATTAATCAAATTCGATCATGTACTTTGACTGTAAATGCTTCGACGATTGTTCAACAAAAAATAAAGAACGTCACACGCAAAAGTGTCTATTAACACCATAGAATACTCCTAGTCCTAGCTACCCAATTATTGTTCACGCCAGGTCCCCAAAGCCTCACGTTCCAACACTTTAGATTATAAAACACACACACACACAAGAGCTTGGAGAACAGCGTTTTAGACCTGATTTTGCTCTCATTATTGCTTCTATCCAAAACCTATCGCTGGTTAAATACGATATAAATCTTCATTGCAAGCGCATTTTGTGCTGTCCATGTCACCCACAGTTGATTTATTCAGGGCAAGCAATGTAATGAGAAAGCTGACACGACACTGTACACGGAGCAAAGGGATGTAACAAACTCATTCGTCACATGCTAATCTCATGTGTTTTTGTATACATCAACCCTGACGAAGCAGAATGTCGTGTATTGTGGTAAACTGTTGTACAATGTTCCATGCAAAAGACTCGCCCAAATAAAAAGGAAGTAAATTGAAGCTGATGGCATGATATTCTCTAAAACGGGCTGTTAAGTCCACGGTCACGCTTTGCACGCTGTATTTGCCCAAAGACTGACGATGAGCATAACGATATAGAAATGCGAATTTTAATACGTTTTGCTTTGCGCTCCATAGAGCGTGGTAACCTAATTTCACGATAGACTACATTTCGTGCTAGGTGACCATGTAGCTATTGGTTGAAATGCACCCATTGTCACTCGCTACATCCTCGCTCCAGATACACCTTTGCAGCTGGGACAACTATATGGGTCAGAAATCATTCACGGAGTAACTTCCGAAACTAACTGCAAGATACAAGAAGAAGGACAATCTTGTAAAGGAAGTCGCTGTAGAATCGATCACGATGTCAGTAACTGGCCTGCGGCAAAATCATGTTGCAAACAGGCGTTTGATGTATACGTGGTTATTACCATTGCGGCGATTGCATTCAGTTTCCCATCCCCAAGGATGTCTGTAAGATAACCGTCCGGTGACGTTTGACGACGTCACGAAATCAAAGAATATCGTGTTTCCAAATCAAGACGGCAGCGAAGATCAATGTTATCCTTAATAGAATTTCGATTGATTGTCAGAACACGAGCCTTGGCAGCGAGATGTGCCTGTGACTTTAGCTTCATCGATCGGTGTAGAGTTGTAAATATTTCTATTTGTATAATAAAGTGCTTTTAATTCCGGCAACTGGTGTACCGTCCAATACCGTTGAGGACATTCGTGTTTGTTTTAACAACCTACGATTATTTACACACGGGGTTAAAAGAAGTTAAGAGGATCGAATCTAAACATTCCCCACGCCCTCTGGAAACAGATTTGCACCTGAGCTGAATGTGCTCAGTGCGACATTAGATGCCAATGAAGATGAGTTCCTGTTAGTCGAAATGGAACTCGGTGCAAACTTCGGCAGTCTATCCAAACAAGACGAGTTTCCCGCGTTTTCGGTTGCTGACTTTACTCGCTCACACATTTCAATTTGAAGATTTCAATCAAGTACAGCTCGATATCGCCAGAGAAACATCAATAAAATGGTCTTCTTCAGAGATAGCGAAAGAGAAACTGGGGAATTGATAACAGAATACGCCCACCGCCACATTGCGGGTACATTATTCATCGTCACAACTCGCAGAACTCAACTTACTTTAAAACAATTAAGGTGGAAAAGGGGTATCTGTGAGCACACACGGCGTAGGTGAATTGGGTAGAATGGGGGCTATGAATGGGATGGACTATAATATGCATGGGAGTAATGGATGTACATGCATTAAGGTCAATATCCTAAAGGAATAGACATTGGTAGGTGGACCGCAATCAAATGAACTAATCAAAGGCAACAAAACGTGACTGGGTTGGGAATACAGCGTGGGCTGAATGCAAGGTGATCAATCGACACTATGGGAATGGTCGACGGGAATATCAATGTTTTAAATGCCAAAAGGTTGTCATGATTTTACAATAGTATAATAGCTACGGTATTTTTTTGAAACATTCATGACACTGCACACATTTTGTACTTGACGGATTATTTCATATTATTTTCCGCTTGCCTATTGGTTTTCGGCGAGCGTGTGGTCAGCCAAAGGTCACTGTGAATTATGAGTTTCCCAGGTTTCAGGTTTCAGTCAAGTCGTATCGGTTAGAGTCTTGTGAAATCCCATGCAAAATGATGGGTTAACAACGACTGCAAGCCTGTACATAAATAGTGTTCTCGCAAATGCCCATGTAGTTCTCTGGTAATTGGCTATGGGTGGTGACGAAATGATTAATGACTTGGAAATGGGAATACAGTGAGCTATTTAGGTGAGAGATATTTGATGAATTGTAAGCTTATTTATTCTGTTTTATTTCATTTATTAGTGCTGGTTGAAAGATTAGTTCTAGTCTTAGATGTTGTAGGAAACCCCAAGAGAATGTTTCCAGGAAAACCCACGCCATCAGGTAGGGGGCTGAACACCCACACCACACGGTACCCCTTCGGGATTCGAACCTTGGTCCTAGAGGTGGAAGAGGTGGAAGACGAGGAAAGATACCACTACGCCCAAAATAAGACGTGATGGGTCTGTACGCGTGCAGGGATAACACATCGGTGGTCAGCAGGTGAAGTGGCCTAGGTTTAAAAAAGGTCAACAGGAAACGCATCGCAGAGCAGTGTTGTTATTACTGTTTTTGATGAGACACGTGTCGTATTAATCTGTGCAATGGTGCGTGACGGAAAGATGCATGCAAAATAATGGTGTGTAGGAGGTTTCGAAGAAACGGCATCCTACTGGAGGGGGATACCATGGTTTCAAGGAGAATGCACTTTGACGAATGAAATGGCACTTGATTTATGTCAAAACTATAAGAGTTGATGCAAACGGCAATGCACTTTGAATTAATAATACTAAAATAACAACAACAGGAATTTATTGAGCGCTTTTGCCAAAGTAGTCAATGCGCTGAGAGCACAAACAACAGAAAATCAAAACAGATGGATTGGTAAGAGTCTCTTAAACTGTTCAATGGATGAGGCATTCCGGGTGGAGGTAGGTATAGAGAATTCCACGTTGAGGGACCCGCAGCGGAAAACAAAACAGTGTCCCCTTTACTCCTGGTAGTGCCTAGGGTGACCAAATTGGACTCCGAGCGGAGACCTTGTCGTTTAGGTTGGCTGAGGTCGGCGAAATAAAATCAATATGGCAGTAGAAGAGATCACGTGATCATAGAGCTGGCGATTCTGAAATTAGAGCATGCTCAAAGGTATATCGGCATATGGTTTGTAACACCCTAGCTTTACTTTGGACAAAACCGTCTTCACTGCATAAAATTATGTTTTATTCACGCCGTATGTTACAGGGCCTTGCCGACAATTAATTGCGAATTGTTTGTTGTGTACAAAAGCACTTAACAACTGCATCAAATCCAATGCCATCAACAATTAGAACATTCACACGAAAATGTATATCATCAAGAAACGGTGACAGGCCTAAACATTATTCGTTTGCGGTACAAGTGCCACTTTGCAATTTATGCAATCATTGTGACAGTCGAAATTGCTGTATCCACAAAACAACGCTACACGGTCCACGTTATATTGTGTCGGGGGTCCATCTCAACCTCGTTCCTATCGAGTTGATTTCCTTCCCGCCAATACGAAGCGTTAAGTGTCCTTGAGTGGAAACATGATGTGTATGCTTTCCGCTCCATCAACCAATCAGGGGTGGGATGACGTTGTTGTTGCTGCCGCTCTGGGAGATTTTTGTTGCATGTACATAATTCACGATACACACAAATGC
The DNA here is from genome assembly GCA_010994315.2 of Pisaster ochraceus. Lineage (NCBI taxonomy): Eukaryota > Metazoa > Echinodermata > Asteroidea > Forcipulatida > Asteriidae > Pisaster > Pisaster ochraceus. Next base: position 4,689,151 of record CM021538.1, on the reverse strand, counting down.
ATCTCGAACTCAATGCCGAAATTTGTTTTGTTTTTTTATGGTGTTTAGGTACAGTAAAGAAAGACATAAAAAACAAAGGACACCAAAGGGGATAACGTGATACATGTATACTGCATGATTGGATGTACTAGGTCGTCGTCAATCAATTAACCCGTTTTGCCAGCTTCTGAATTCAGGGCAGCAGACTAGATCGGTGAGAAATGGACGACGTGATGTAAAGCAAAATCATCAAACTCAGCCGGTTTTAGCTCAGAATCTAAATTGATAATATTATTGTCATCGTTAAAATCAGTCTTGTTTATCGCTTGGAATAAAAGGTATTTTACTGAATAAGGATAGGATCAACAGCACCAATGTTTAGTTTAAGTCTGAAAGCTTACTGATTATGAAGTTCTAATACTGGAACAATTCTTTTTTCTGTAAAATGTCTCCCTCTGAAATGAAGCCATATTCGAAAAAACTGTATCTGAAAACCTTTTTTGAAATTTTTTATTAGCAGCTGATTTCGGTTGTTGAAAATAGAATTAAGGACAATGTGTTTACATGCTGAAAACTGTGCATGACTTTTCACTATTTCCCCCCTGACTTCACACAACAGATTACTTCATGGTTACCCAAAACATGAACAATGTTTGCGACTATTTTGTCAGCTCTAAAAATATTTTTAAAATCCTGTATAAAAAAATACCTTTAATAAACCACTGCACAATAGGAAGAAAGAAATCATTTCAAAGAGCTGAAATCCACCTTGCCGGTTTCATTCAAGTTGGGTTTGCTCTCTGTCAGTAACTGATGGGCAAGTTGTAAACAGTCGTATATATGTGCGCTGCGTATAGGTTATAAGCTCTTTTCTTCACGAGCACACACAGGCACCGTACAATCGTAGCAGCGGCTTTCTAGCAGTGAGTGTTACACTCTGTATCACGGCTGACTTAATTTGACGGCAACTATACCTTCTCCTGCGAGCGCGCGTCTGTGTGTGTGTGAGATGAAGAAACAGAAAACTTGCAGTATTGATTGCATCGCCAAGGGAGATTGACATCTTGTCATTAATTGAGCCAGTTTCCTCCGATGTGTCCAACATACTAATGCAGGTTTACAATCTAATATGCATTTACGCACACGGTGACATTTGAATTGGCAATTGCACATTATTCTAATGCGCGTGGATCAAACTCATACTCTATAATTCAATCACATTATTCCAACTTAACCTACATGGGAAAGAGAAGAGGGGAAAAAAGGCACAATAATGCAAGATTTCGCCCCCTTGGAAATAGTTATGTGTCAACCATAGTCTTGTAAAAGTACACGTAGATTTCATGCTACCTTGCATCATTCAAACAGTCCCACGACCGCTCATTAAAATGCTCCCTTATGTATACGAAAGATGTTTGTATTCATACGAAGAGATTTGTATTCCAATTTGAAACGTATCCGTCAAGGTGTTCTTCAAAATAAACAATATTACGACTCAAAGGTAGAGTATGCCTTGGGTAATTACTACAACAATTAATGGCCATAAAAAACTGACTTGGTAGGAAGCACTGCAGCTGTTGGTAATGTATAACATTTTGAGCAACGATTCAGGGAATCGTTGCTCAAAATGTTATAATAAGGAATGTGGTTTTAGAGAGAGGAATTTTTTACACAAATTCAATATGAGAAACGTGCCATGCATTATGAAAAGAGAGTCTCAGATTGTGTATTCCTATGACGGATATACTATTCCTGCGTGGACATAACGGCTCCAGTTTTCAGGCGATATCTCAAAAACGCTATAATACCACCTTTTGAAATGGCATTTTTTCACATGTTATTTTTTATTGGGGATACCTACATTTTTATAGGATTGAAACAATCGAATTGTTCCAAAACCAAAGGTATACTTTGCCTTTAAGTCGGATACCGAAATCCGGGCACGGATTACCGGATGATAATGGGATATAGATAATAGCACGGTATAATGGAACCATTGTATGGGTTTATATTAAAATGTCAAATATCTCAGGTATTCACGGGATTATCTGGCTTTTATTCCCCTCGGATTATTGTAATAAACCAAAAACCTTCGGCAAAACGTGTAAAATAAACACGTCACTTTGACGCACAGGCTGTTCCAATCAAAAGAAATGCTGAGATAAGAACGTGGCTAATTATGATTCAACAGTATGAGCTACTTTCATTCTCACGAAATAAGTTGTTTTAATTCACTTATGTCTTGAGTACATTATTGATTACTGACGTTCGACATTTGAAAATCGCGTCGACAACATGTTGATAATGCTGTATTAGGTGACTGAAGGGTGCGCGCCGGTCTCAAGCTCAGGACACAATTTCATAAAGCTGTTAAGCAGAAGTTCCTGCTTGGCAAATTTCTATACTTTGCAAGCAATGAGCGGGGTGCCAGTGGCAACAATGTAAACTTTATGGAATGTTGGCTGGTAGCCTGTTTTTTGCATAGCAAAATTTGTCTGTGCTTAGCAAGTTTTGGTGCTTAAAGACTTTATGACATTGGGCCCTGGTGTGTCTGTGACCAGCGGAGTGTGGGTTCGAGTCCCGGTAGTGACACGTGGTGCCCTTGAGCAAGACACTTCACTTTTGTTGCTTTGTCCTTCGGATATGGGACGTAAAGCTGTTGGTTCTTTGTGTTGTGCAATGCACGTAAAATAACCCAGTGACACTATAAGAGAAGGGCTTTGCCTCTTTGTTTCTGGCAGTGGCTGCTGAATGCACCACAGCACCTTGTAAGGTGTTACATAAATGAGTCTCATAACTCATAAACTCCAAAAACCTCTCTGTAAATAATAATACTTGCTTTGAGACGCCCGTAGATAAAGCACAATATAAAAACTATACTTATCGCTATTTCATTGTATCACTGCATGCAAAACAAAGATCACATTTTCCTTTGTGCCTGTAACTCGTCGAGTCTGGCTACATCCCGTAGCCTTAGATCTCAAGGGTCTTTCTCAGGATCCTCGCTGTTCCCAAAAAGCGCCATAAAATTACTGTTATTTTTATTATTATTATCACCATCATCATTGTTATTATTATTATTATTTTTTGTTAGCACACGACACTGATTGAATGCTGCGAGTCTGAATGTATTTCACATCCCATCGGTGTGTGTCATTGCACCAGGTAATTCGATATACAGGTTCAGCAAATTCAATCATATACACTGGCCATACCGTGACAATTTCATGTTTTATTATAGATGCTCAACTTACAAGCTACTTTATTAGTTTATGCATGCCTCTCTGTATACGATACGAAGCACTGGTCTGAAAATGCCATAAGTACAGCGAAGGTTCAATTCTCGATGCAGTCGCCCGGCTCGCGCCATGCATGCATTAAGTGCAGTGGCTGCAGTTTGCGATTATAAGGTTCCAATTACTGGCCAAATATTTAGGCAATTTAAATACTAATTCTAAAAAACACTCATCAGCAGAAGTCGTGTGTTTTGCCTACAGCGAACCGGTAACAACATTAGCAGAACAGTAAAGGCTTTTACAATACAGCATGCATTATTATGAACGAGGTCTGAGCACTGTCTTTGAATACGCAAGACCCGTACGAGACTTAACTGCATTTCATCAGTCCAATCTACAATACAAGAAGACGAACCTGGGAAAGAAAATGCCAGAGGGGGGATTCCGGTACACAGGAAATCACATAGTGCGATCCAGTGGGTACGAGATTGCGACGCACTGGGTAACCCTATGGGAGCGTATACTGCTGTAGGCAGAGGTTATGGGAGAAATCGGTTAGTTGAATTGCTCCGTAGCTCACAGCACACTATCTGGCAACACACATTGTGACGTCCATGAACTACAAAATGAAAATATCAAGTCCTCATGCTGTGCCCATTTCCTTCATCGCTGCGTGGGGATGCCAGTGTGCATGTATTACTGTCAGTGTTTGCTCATTTGCATCCATCAAATAACTAGAGTTGACTGTGTAGTCGGGAGACAAAACAAGATATTTAAGCCTTAAATTATTAAAATTGTGTTTTCTTACTGTACATAATCATACACATTCAATGTGAATCTTTCTTCATGATGCTGAAAAAATAGGACCTTTGGGGTATAGTCATATTTTACTTGCGCTATACGAAGAACCTCCTATAGATAATTATATCTAAGTCAGCCTGCGTAACCAAAGATGACTGCTAAAATACGACACACATGTTCGTTAATAAGGTGTTTTATAGGTTAGCAAGTGGGTGGATCCGTGTCGAAGTCTCGGGGTGATTTTGACAACGCCGCGCTCACAAAATGTGTGAAAAGGTTTGTACGTAGGTGCACAGACCTTTGTATTTTTTCAGTTATATTGGAATACATGAAGGCAATATTTAAAAAGTACACCGTGATGTTTTTGGAGATCAGACCACCCTTCCCTTTTTAAGCACAATCCATTGGGGGTGGTCTCTGAATGGGCAGGAAATTCGGGAGAAAGAGGTACGGGGAAATTCACCGGTCTAAATTCCTTGGATTTATGCCTGTGACGGTGGTCTTTAACATATCCTACTCTAGTACTCTCATTTTGCGTGTTCTATTTTTTTTTTTTTTTGCAATAATAATTTCTGAGTTTAGATTTAACATCGCTACATTGTTAGGCTTATGTCAGTCTCTTGCTATTAAACGGCTGAACATGAAGCCAATTAAAGTGCACTTTTACAAACCCCCTTGCCCATCGAATAGGCTGCATGTTTCCTGACGACCAGCTCCCTTTGTAAAAATCAACGGCGGTTAATTTCCTTCACTATAACTGAGTTTTTTAATTTCCGTTCTGCCATCATGAAGTCTGTGGCAGTTCTTCAGAGGCCCTTTTGTGTATCAACGAATTACGTTTAGACGTAAGAGTCCAACGCAAAAATTTGAAACATGACGCAGCGTGAAATATGGCGGCTTATTAAAGGTGATGTACTGGAGGCGTATAAAACCTTTGATAACATGGGTTTCTTGTACAGCGTTTGGCAAGGATAACATACATCATTGTAAATTTTAGTCTGAAATCTTACTGGTTATGTGAAGGTCATACTAGATCCATTTTTTCCGGTGAAATATTTCCCTCTGAAATGAAGTCATACTCGAGAAAACTGTAGTCTGTTTGAAAACCTAAAAGAAAAAACTCTACAGCTGATTTCGGTTGTTACAACCAAAATTAAGCACAACGTGCTGTAATTTGTGTACATGTTGTTGTTGTTTTTTTCACGAGCTGACTCACACAACGGATTAAGCCCCCGTTTCCATAGGTTTGTTATTTCATGTAAGATGGTCGATCACACAAAACATGAGCAACTGTCTGGTGACTGCCGTGTCAGCTCCACCAATCCTGTATAACACCTCTAAGATTACGCTGCATTTGATTTCCACTTCAGCTTCATGACATTTAACAGTTTAAATCATTGCCCTCGATGCCTGTCCTATAAATATGTTTCTGTTATAACACTTGTTTTGGAAATCAGTTTTATTCTGAGTGCGTTTTGGGGTTTTTTCATTAGACGGTACGTCACATGATTACATTGGCAACACGAATACGTTAGAAGCTCAAGTGTGACACACTCGTGCAATGTGTTGCATATAATTATTAAAGAAAAGTCACTCTCAACTCCAATTTGAGTTGACTCTTTTGCATCGTAGACTCCTCCACAAGGTGTTTAGTGACGTCCCTTTTACCACTGGCAAGTGCTTGACATGTCTGTGGCCTTCAGGGGAACAAGTAGCTACGACTGGAAAGACGTCAAGATACACTTTACAATGGCCATGAGATTTACTCAAAGACAATGACAACACATTAAAAGCTCTCTTTTAAAAAAATTATAATAACATCAGAAAAAAGGACACTTGTTTTCAAAATTCAAATGGAATTCACAGAACAGCTATTAATGAAATGCGGAGTTAATGGTGGGTATGCATTTATGTATGGATCGTTCCATTGGGAACTCGGCCAACGTCGACCGAGGGATGTAAGAAACCTCCATCAAGGGATATAAGAAACCTCTGCCAGGGGTTAAAACAACCTCTATCAAGGGTAGAACAGCCTCCATCAAGGGATATCAATACCCTCTATCAAGGAAATTAAGCAACCTACATACAGTGATATGATACAAATTCCATCATGGGATATTAACAATGTCCTCCAAGAAACAAAACAACTTCAATCAAGGGTAGAACAGTCTCCATCAAGGGATTATAAACACCCTCAATCAAGGGAATTAAGCAACCTACATCAGAAGAGATATGATACAAACTCCTCTGTGGGATATAAACGACGTCCACCAAGGAACAAAACAACCTCCATCAAGTGTAGAACAATCTCTATCAAGGGATATAAAAACCCTCCATCAATGGAATCGATATAAACAACCTACACCATGGGATATAATGGGTTATAAACGACGTCCACCAGGGGACAAAATATCCTCCATCGAAGGAACATATACACCATATATTCTGTACATTATGATGTATAGACATCGTGAGTCAGAGGTCGAGCTTGGAGTTCGAACCTGTAACCCGTGCTGTGGTGGGCCTTAAGACTGACCACGTGACCAGTGACTGTTAAAAAATATTGAACTGAATTGAAGTGAAATCAGACAATCCAAGCAGAAGGGGGGGCATAAAAGAAACGCTTTCTTTTTGAAGAAACAAGGACAACCCACCCACCCACCCCCCAAAAAAAAAAAAAATAATAATAATAATAATAATAATAATAATAATGAATAAATAAACAAATAAATAAAATAAAACAAACGATATTTCTGATAAGCTCTCAGCGAGGGCTGGGGGGACATGTTCTACGGGCACTGACCCTCCCCGCCGTTCCCCCATTCCCCCACCCCGCCCATTATAAAATAAAGTTCGCAGAAACACCAGTTTATCCATTTTGTCCGTTGCTTTAAATGAAAACAGCGAGGTCTGGAGGGATCAAGCTACGAGACGCCTCCCTCTCCCACCCTTTCTCCAGAAGGAAGAACACCAACTCCGAAGTCTCTCATGTTTGAAAAGGCAATCATTTAAAAACAACTAAAATTACCCAAAAGAGACCCATTGAAGTAATCATACAAATCACTGAGGCAAACAAACAAAAATGACTCCTGAAGAACATCGTAAAAATAACTAATAGTACAAAGCACAACCCTTGGGGTCTGGTTATGCCCTCAAAATGTTAAAGTGGGTTTACATAATGATATTTTCCCCCGAACTAACAACTGCACATTATTAGGCGCCACTGGGAATGATTGTTGGGGATTTGAATGGGTGCTCGGGGGGCAGCCTTACCTTTTCTCGAGGTTGCCAGACGTCTAAACCATAGTCTTGCTTGGGTGCCGTGGGCCTCCTCGATGCCGTAGAGTTCATTACAGGAGACGGAACGGCAGCTGCTGGTTGATGGGCGGCCATTATGTCATCAAAAACAAGGAGTCGATTTCCGAAAGAGGCACTGCAGGGACTAGTCGTCCTTAATGGATTTGCCTGTAAGGGTAGGTTGGCTTTCGCTTCAAAATGGCCTTAAAAGTGTCACCGTACAAGCATGGCGATTGCTAAAAGGATTGAGGACCGTTCTGGAATGTGAAAGAATAAAAGATAGCTTTAAAATGCTGTAATTGAAGTGTTGAGTCTCATTATGCACCTTTCTGCTGACACGGAGCTGCTTTTCTATACACGTGTGGGGTGAGGGTTGATCGCTCTGTTTTCCCCCATGGAGTAAGTCGGCTAATGGTGCCTATTCAACTCGGCAATAGTCGTGACCAGGGGAGTACACGCTCATACACACTCTTTACGGTGTCGAATATCGTACTGACTACTGATCTAAAGCACAATGAAATACAGCCCGTGTATATTACTTTCATCGACACCATTTGGTTTATCATTTCATATCATAAAGTAACTCCTGGCATTAAACGAACGGTACTTGCCTTTTCAATAAGCACGCTATAGGTTTCCCGCGTAGTTCTAAATACAGTCGCCGGCTTCTCTCGACAATGATGTCAGTCCTGTTAGACGATGTGTAGTACATGAATTCCTCTCATGTTACTTTTGGGTTATCCAGAGGTCTAGCCGTTAAGCCTCTGTCTCCAATAAAAACTCCCGCGTGCGTGTGTGTAATGAGACTTCCCTCAGAAGATCATAAAGTAACACACGTACGACACAAGGGATTCCGCCAGGAATAGTGCAACAACTCAAAAGGAATATTCAACATCAGAGATGTCTTCACCGCACGAAGATTTACCTCTTGGCACCCAAACACATAAAGCTTCTTTTTTTTTGTCTTCATACGAGGGTACCAATATTCTAATGAATGACAAAATATTACCTATGGTTGAACCCGGTGAATAAGCAGAGGTTAGCCGTGAGTGGATGAATGCGCGGGGGGGGATGCGAGCTTGTGGTCGTACGGAGCACGCAGATAGAGAGAGAGCTGGTTGATGATGTGGATGTGTACTGATGATAATAATCGCTAGCGTCTGATGTACGTAGGCATTCAACGGCGCCACTGGTTCTATTGATTCATGGCAGTGGGAATACTAATCAGCTATGCGCCTGTGACCCCCAATGCTTGTGAGTGCTCGCTCGCTCTCCCTCTCCCTTCTCTTACTCGACTCTCTCTCTCTCTCTCCAACCACCGTGCAGAGGATGACTTGGGCACACCGCATTATCATTTACAATATTTGCCTGATCTCCCGTGGGATTCGTTCACCAACACCAGGCCTTAATTAATTCAGGGATTCCCCGGTACACACAGCGTGTTATTGTAAAGGCATTTTTAACATTACGTCTTTAAATTTCAATTTTGGTAAAAAAAATAAAATAAAATAAAATCAACTCGGAAACCATTCCACACTTCAAGATTGTTTGGGAATCTCTCCTGCTCGGAAATTCAGGCATTGACTCGTGAATCATTCACGAGGTCAAACGCAGAGAGGTCATCGAAAATGGCCGCATCGACAAAATAGAAAACACAAGATGCAAACATGAAACTTGACGCAGATACGTCACTTCAGCTTGTCCGGTTCACAAATCTCAATTTCATCACCCATTGTGAATTGTACCCCCCCCCCCATCATAATGTCTATCAAAGGTCAGTCCCAATTAAAATTGCGTAACCCAATTACGACATCCATTCACCACTTCTATGGCCGCCTACACTTACATCGTACGGAGACACTTTAAGTGTTACCCACATCGCCCCTAAACTGAAAGAATATGACTCTGTGATCCACATCGTGTCACGTGGTATAGTTCAGAGTCAATCACCTAGAATGTCAACCGAGAAACCTCGGAGTATGTGTGAGGACAGCAAATCGAGAAGAAAAAAAAACTTGTCAGAGAATGTTTTATTGAATTTTACAAATGGATACTGAATACAGATGCACACGTCTGGATTTCAGCACACATTATTGGCTCCCGCCCCCCCCCCCTCCTCGTTTGGGGTTTCGGTCTTATTCACATGCATCACTCAGACCATTCCTTGCTCTATGCTCAGACAGAATGTAGGCGACTAAGAAATGTTGTCATTTGTCTTGTTCGGCTATCGACGCCTCTTAGTCCAGCCGACGTTTAACCAACGAAATCGTTGCGATCGATTGCCAATGTTTCTAAAATGTAAAAGTTATTCACTTTCAAGAAACACCCATTAGGCCAAATTAATTCAAATGAAGCCATTAACGTCATTGACTTCACTTATGGTTTGGCATTCATTTATTCAATTACAGCATGCTATATGCCTAAAACGAAGGCTTAATTTAGCTGATAGTCAGAACGTTATATTTAACAATCAACTTCGTGAACATTTTCAATTTCATCTAAAATATTTTACACTGAGCGGTAAAGTCAATTTTTTTTCGAAAACGAACATTCAGAGGAGAAAATTCGTGGACAAGGATGCTTCTTTGATACCACACTTGGGTGTCATCCTCAAACGGGCAAGCTAAATACGGGATCATGACGTTCTATAAGCCAATTTTAGATATGGTGGACACAATACTGTATGACACTGTTTGGGCAAAATCTTCTGTACACAGTCACCCAACCACTAAACTGTGAATTGTAATCTCCACCATTATCTATAAAAAAAAGCCTAATACCCTTAACGATAATAAACTTACAGCTGAACAAGGGTAATCTTCATAAAATCATGCAACTGCGTAATGCATGTACATGGTGTTTGTTAATATCATATCATACGGGGAATATATGACGTAAAGCTTCCGCTATTAAAGTAGTCCGCTGCTCTGGGTGATGATCGCATCAATAGAAGGAGATACCAATAGAAGGAGATACCACCGTGGTTAGCGACTAATGGAGGCGTCCATAACAGCTCACGTTATGGCGTGTGCCATAATTACTACTGGCTTCGTGTATACCACATTATTGACCAACGTTGACCTTGATTGGGTAACTTCCAATACGTTGGCTTATCTCACCGTACATGACAACCAGTGTGCACAACCAAATACACAATTTCTCAGCGCAAAGCGCTTCCTCTGTGACATTTCAGTGTGGCAATCCAACATCACGACGTCAACGTGTGTCCTGGCATTTTAGACACGACTTGTATACAGTATTGTAATCAAACTCTCGCGTACAAACGAATAAAGCTAGCTAAAATAAACAGAAGGCGACTAAAATACAGACGTACATGTTTGAAGACAAACATACTCGCACATCTGATGCATCAAAGTAGTAGACATTATTTTCAAGCAGTAATTAAACAGATAGAAGAGCTATAACATAAGGTCAAACGAAGACAAGAACCGAAGACAAAACAGAATGGACATTTCTTTTCTTTGTGTGTGTTGTAAGCGTATATGTTGCCGATGTATATCTGTGCAAATTGTATACCAAGTATTCATATCAACCTCTCTGGTTGTCTTTTTAAAAGTCAGTTTAGACATGAAAGTTTTTGTTCATGATTGTGTGTAACAATGGTACACCTAAATTCGATTTTTTTTTTTTTGGGGGGGGGGATGGGCACAGTATCGGCAGTGCTAGAAAAGGAGATCAAAGGAGATTTTTAAACATAGAGAAAATAGCAGCTACTTTTTACATACAAAATGTCTGAACTCAGCTGACTTAGTGACAAGCTGACATCCCTGCAGGTAAACTGTGAGCAAATTGACAGTCCTCAATTACGTAGGCTCCGTGGTTTCTTCCCTGTCTTTCACCTCTGTGACCCCCGGTTCAAATCCCTGACCAGTAGTGCCGTGCATGTGGATTGGGTTTTCAGTCCCTGTCGCATGGGTGTTCCGGCCCCTTTTGCTCCGACATCTAAAACCAGACATTTCTTTCGTCATCTTCTCTATACACATGTATCTTATAGCCTACAGGTTATAATGCTCGTTACTTTTTTTACGATCCCTTAATACGTATCTACCTTTGAGAGAGAATCATATAAAGCACATATTATTATATAGCACACAGTCTCTCAGTTGAGACAATTTAAACATACTGAGAAAGCAGAAATTAGTAAATAATTAATGCTAAAAAGGGATGTCTGCAATTCGTGGAATGATTGATGATGCTGGGTTGGAGAAGCACAAATTAGTAGAACTGGCCGCTCCGTTCATTGAGTATCGCCTCACACTATACTTCAATGATGTCTCCAGGAGAAACAATCTCACCATAATCGCCTTGTAAATAGAGTTATCACTCGCTAGCTGCCACACTTCTATAAAGTCGGAGTGCATGGATCAGAGCATGCATTTAAAGGCTAATTTATGTCACCTTGTCAATTGATGGGACACCCACTGCAATTTACCTTCTGTTTCGTGCAGCGTGTGCTAGGATCTCTTACCGTATAGCAAAGTACGTGTTGATGTTTGTGGCGAATAAGATGACAGTCAAACTGTTAACGACAGGACAAGTTCGAAATGACAAACAAACTAGCCATGAGTAGATGGGCAATTGAGCAGCGTCACAGCCACATCTCATCTGTATATTATTTTGCCGAATGGTATCTGTCTGGGTGTCTCTGTGCGTGCGCTCATATTTGGTACCTTATATGGAGGTCGAGGACAAAACGAAAAAAAACACAAAAGGTCTCCATATGGAAATTCTAAAGACTAGGGTGCTCAACGAGAAATGTTGTGTACAAAGCCTATTGGAGAATGTTCAGTACAGGGAACAAAGAAAAGAACAATAGGAGCTTCAGGGATGCATTTTTGAGAACGTGTGTCTGGTCTTGCGCGTTGGCCCTCGTGGGGTCTTTTACACAGTGAAACAATGGACCCCCCACAAAGTGTTTCTTTGTTCAACTTGAACCCCACAGGGGAATTCCTTAGAAAAGGGAATACTCGAAATAATAGCAGGACCCCAAACCCAACACACAAGGTTGCCCTTACACATGCCAACTTACGGGGTATTTTTAACAATGGAACAATGG
>CM021538.1:4456147-4490978 GCA_010994315.2 Pisaster ochraceus | reverse complement strand
TATGTTGGATTGTGTGGAACAGTCAGTACCACCTAATCAACACTTGCATATACTCAGGGATTAAACACATTAAAGGGTTAATAAATATCACAATGGAAGGGAAGGATATACAATGGCATTTCACAACACTTTAATGTGAGGTTAGAAAATATTTTCTCTACTTGTGTAAGGGCTCTATCTATTGGAAAATGAGTGCGTCCCAAAACTGGATTTGACCTTGGAGCACCTCTCTAATTGCCAACAAAACTAAGTAAGGTTTGAGTTGTTGTTTGTGTTCTTTAGCCCTCCTTTTTTACTGTCATTGATTATTCACCCAAACTTAATGTTTAAATAACTGCTTGTAATATAATCTAAAAACACCCCTGGCCATATCTGTCTTATCTGTGACAGCAGTAAGAGGGGGGGGGGGGCACATGATGGGGCTTAGTCTTTGTATGGGGCTGTACCCGGAATAAAAACAGGGGGGGTTCTGAAGTGAAAATATTAAAGAGGAAGGGAAATGCCCAATTCAATTTTGTGATGTCCTCATTTTCCACTAGATGGAGTCCTCATGTTGATTGGGGGAGAAGTTACAAGTCTCTAACCTCGCGTTAAAATGGTGGAAAATGAGTACATCACAAAATTGAACTGGTCATTTCCCATCCCCTTTAAATAAACGGGTTGCAAGCAAAGGAGAATTTGCATTTTTTTTTCTTCCAAATGGCTGCAAATCTTTAAAGGCACATTCCTTCATTTCCAATAACTGCAACCTACAAGAGTTTTGTTTATATCGTGTCACTTTGTAAGGGTATGAAAGAGAGTTGACAAACGAGATTTATATTGTAGTACAAACACCTGGGTTAACTTTCATCTTCCTCCATTTTATGATGATGTATGGAATCCAAACACAGCTACTTGTACACATTATTGTAATACATTATTTCATTTCCAACTGGAAATAAAATCAAACAAACAAAAAAAATGAAAGGAAATTCGTCTTTGATTTGATTTTATTACCTTGTAGTTTGAAATGTTGCGTTCGTAACATTATTGCATCGAACAATTGTAAATACAAAGCCAGTACCGGTCCCTGTCAAAGCTACAGAATGACAATGTTTTTATATATTTGTTCTTCAATGAAAGCTTGATTATTTAAAGAAACATACTTCCCCCATTGATGTGAGCACTTAAAATAATTGCAACTCCTTCCCCTTTTGTATGAATTTATAGACAGGGTTAAAAAGAAATTGATCTTATTTCCTTCCTCCATGATTAATTATGGAGGAAGGAAAATAGCATAAAAATATATCAGATTTACATTTGCAAGTGGTTATCATCTTCCAACCCCACGGGTTTTGGCGGGACGGAGACTGGACACCACGTAAATTGGCGGCTGTTTATTTTCCGGAGGGTATTTATTATTTTCGACGGAAACCACAATAATTGGGAATGGCCTGTTCCTGTATAGCGTTCCATATTTGGGTTCTATTTTGTTTTAAAGGCATAACAAGTCTGGCACCGTGCAGAGATACACGTTTGCCAGAAATTGCAGGTAGATGTATTGTCCGGTTTTAATTGTTCTCTTGTCGAGGTCTGCAAGCAAGCCGGAAATGTTTGTCAACCATCCGCCTTTGTTTAAATCTCATGTTTGACTCGTTTAAAACAAACAGCCCAATTAATTATGAATGGTTCCAACATCGTGAAATATTTTCCGAGTGAAGGGACCTTGATTATTGTTGCAGTAATTGCATTTCCAAATGTTTACATTTCCTTCGTCTAAAATAGTATACAGATGTGTTTCGTGATAAATTATACCATTGCGTGGGCCCATGCATCGTGTTTTGTTGATGATTGTTTCTTTGTACAATAGTAAAATATAGCAATGAACGTGGAAATGACCTCGTCACCGCTCTTGAATTCCTTTATTCTCCAAAATTACGCGGGAAATTTTATATCACAAATATTGCAAGGTTGTTTGCGTTGTCCAACGCCAGTCTGATGTCGGTCACTGGTCAATTTCACTGCAATTACGCATGTCCATTATCAACCATAGACGCGCGCTACGTGGAGTGACCCTTTAGAACGAACAAAAGGTTTTATGTTAAATTTACGCCATCGGTCAATCACCAACGGTCGATAATAATGCTTTTAATAATCAAATACTGTCAGATAATTGATCGATTTATTAACGGACCATCTACTGCATAATGTAGGCAGCCTTTACGGCATCACGAGAGGCAGCGGGTGACCCAGCACAGTCTCTGCCCGGTATAAGTGCTCATATCCACCCCTCTAGGGATGCAGCCGTGGCGGCGCCCTGCTTATCAAGCTACGCTTTCTGACTAAAGCGCTGCCCATTGGCCCGTGAAATCTTGACGTTTATGAAATAATTCAACTTATTTCGTTAGTATGCAAATAAGCAGACGACTGCGTTCTATGCGCGCGTGGTCATACGGTATCCCACTAACCCTAATTGAATATTGTCGATGACCTTTGAACCATGTAATTAATTGATGGATATATGCAGTAGTTTGAGTATCAATTTTATATTATTTCAGCTTTCGTGCCAGACTACTATTTTTGTACAGGTCCAGTTTCAGTAACCACACAATGATTGATTTGATGTATGTTACTAAAAAGGAATATCTGTTAGGCCTTTCATATATTTCTACCCTCTAGTTTATTTATTTATTACAATAAAAAAGAGGGGATTTACCATTTTACAAAGCCCAAAGCCCACTTCGCCCACAGAGGGCGTGTGACAAATTATTATTATTATGAGGCGTCTTCATTATCTTGCTTAGTATTGCGTAACATCCCCCACCGCCACCGATAGCAGCAATTAAAGTTGATTTTTAACATTGACTGCTTGATGCACATTTTGGTCTAATTTCAGACATTAATGACGTCACTATGTACGTAAGGAAGCCCTGGAATTGGCATGAGAAACCAGTAACGATAAACCATATAATTTCGAATGGGAAATCCTAATAATAGTTACTTTTTGTGCAGTGTTCATAAATTCACAGCTCGTCTTTGATAATGCGAAATAAGACACTAACATGTTATTACTTCGAATGCCAAATGGTTCGCGTTATCCTTTTTTGGTAGAACAATAATTTCACATTTGGGTAAATGTATACATCTTTATGATTGATGGGAACGTGGGTGTTTGAAAATTATTAAAATTGAGTGAACGAGGAAACATCTATTATTGCTGTATAGGAGGAACAATTAAAGATAAAGCTTTTAAAATAACTTGTTTGCATTTTTTATTATTCATATATACATATATTGTTTTCCTGTCAGATTGTTTTTCTGTTGTTCTCTTAATCATAGCCCCCGCTTTTCCGTGCCAGCCGTCCAAACATATCCCGCAGTCATGATCAATGGAAGAAGGAAGACGCATTTGATGGAAATTAAAAACAAAAATGTACCCCACACTGATAGTAATTAATCCTAATGCAAACTCATGTCCGTTGAGTCGCCGAGTAAACAACTCTGTTATCAAGTCATAAACAGTTATAAAATAACAAGGACTCCACTCCGTGTTTATTCGACTTATTTCACGGGTGAGTTTAATCACCGGAGAAGCAAAAGTTTCGCAATGCCACAGAACCCCCGTCATCAATGCAAGCTCTCCTCGGAGCAATCGATGTTCAAATACCAAGGCTCGCGATAATCATAAAACCACAAAAGGCAAAGCCCTGAAATAACTGACCAACATTGAAAGAAGGGATTTATAAAGGATTGCATGCAGTACACTGAGGTTTTGGGTTTTAGAGTGGGGGGAAGGCGTCACCATGCTATTATCAGTATAGACCAGGCAAACATGCTTGCCGTTCTAGCCGGAGAAGGGAGGCCCAAAGGCCCGCAGTACCTCTATAGCTGCACAAATAAAACCCGCACGGCAAAAATGACGATCGAAAGAAGGAATTAAAATACGGGTTCTTTTTTTAGTGAATTCCTCCATTGAAGCAGCGGCGAGAGGGTCTTGAATAGAAGCCGAGTCCCACAAGCTTTGCTCCCAGCTGTACATGGGTCGTTCTTCGTGTGAAGAAGTCCATCAGTGCCAAACCACGTATACGTGTTCACACATTCTAATCGAAGCCGTCCATTATTTCACTCCAGATGAGCAAGCCTTGGGATCATTCCATTTTCCCTTATCTGGACCCTCCATCCTTCCTCGCCACAACGCTAGAAAAAACCTTCACATCCGTTCCTACCAGCATCAATAAACATTCCCATTTCGTTAAGAACCTTTACTTTCCACTGGTAGTTTGGCCAGATTGGAAAAATCGGGAAGACAAAAAAGGCCCCGCTGTCAATAATCATCGGTAGGCTGAGTAAAAAGAAACCTGCAGAAATAAATTGGTGATCTTTGAACGGATGGCCTTTCGCGAACCCCTATAAGCTCAAAAGACACCCACAACAAAAGTTCCAATTGTCAACACAAGGTGTGAGGACTGCACACGACCACAGTGACATCTAAAGAAAGCCGACAGCGGCTTTGATTGTTATTTATATATGCTAATAAGCTTAATTGATCTGCGCCTGCGCGTTGTGTGTTTAAAGTACGGAAGACATGCGCACAGGGATTTCCGCAAAGTTCAATTTCCCAAATGGCGGCGGCCAAGAGACACTGTGCTGGTCTT
Source organism: Pisaster ochraceus (assembly GCA_010994315.2). Taxonomy (NCBI): domain Eukaryota; kingdom Metazoa; phylum Echinodermata; class Asteroidea; order Forcipulatida; family Asteriidae; genus Pisaster; species Pisaster ochraceus. The sequence continues at coordinate 4,486,344 of CM021538.1, read as the reverse complement.
TCTCTCGAAAAAGGCCACCGTTTTCCCCATCAAAACAGTACAAGACATCGAGAAAATGGACACAAACATCACCCGGAATCTCTCCTGGACATTAGCGCCAAAGTTGTGGCCCTAAATATTCCTTTTCAGCAAGTAGAAGAGAGATTTTCGCGCATTCCGGAGCCGGTGCAAATGCGGATTGTGTTCTGGTCATTTCCTCGCAATGAGAAGGATATCTGTATGTACTCTTCGCTTCACCATTCCACGGTTAGTGAAAGCGAATATCAAAAGTTGCCTTTTCAACGAGGAGTGAGATTATTGGACAACAATGCAGTGGACCATGTACTTCAAGTTGGTAGGTGGAATCATTTTAAAATTCTCCATAAAACGTACGTTATGCATTTTTATTTGACAACACCACCATTTCCCTGTGTGTAGTACGGCGCGCATGTATTGCGCACAGCAAGACTGTACGGGCGAATCTGAACGTGTGATCCCCATCAATTTATTTTGTTGCGGCCTGGCCGATGCGTAGTAAACCAACACCACCGTACGGCTAACCCGGCTTGGCCTTTTTCCCGCCGCGCCCTGCCTGTCTGACCGACACAACAAACACCAGATATTTTTTTAATAAACCCAATCCACTGATGGAGAAAACATTGGTTTTATTTGGGATGTGAATACAAGATTAGCGTAATGGCGTCGCATGTTTTTTTTTTTATTCAGGGGTTGGTTGTATATATGCCTGCCATGTAGCTCCGCTGAATAGGCAGTGAGCCGTGGTACTGAGCCGGTATTGTGAGCTATCGATTCAACGCTAGGCCCCGGCGCTGCGGTGTGCGGGCCCTGCATTATTTCTGCCGGAGAGTAAGGCCTATGCTGTTTGTTTCCATTATGTGGGGCATACCCGCAGGCTCAACTGTTTATTTTCCACTCGAGAATAGAACTGCACCGTCGCCATTTAACATCTGTTTTATCTACTTATTTTCCAAGCCTTTATGGTTGTAAGATCTCATGGTGCATGTTCTTTTTGGGGGGGACTTGGAAGTTAGCGGAATAATCGGGGGCAGTTCATGGGCATTTTGTTCAGGGGGGATTCATGACTTCCTGTCGCCGTCCAGTGCGTACGAATACCGGGGCTTTGTTATCGCTTCGGCCAGGTTGGATTCGTGGACAGGAAGTGAATTGACTTCCCCGAAAAAGAGCAGTCTCCCGTCCTCCTTCCCTCAATCTGGTGTCCTGTTATTTCATGGACTGTTTTTTTTCGATAACGGTGTTGATTATGGAGGTCAGTTCAGAGACTGTGTCATTCCACCGGACATTGGACTCTCTCAATAGGATCACCATACACATTGCCATTGACATATATATTGAAACGATCTGGCACGAGCTTCTCAATATCACAGCATAGCTGTGGTGAGCTTGCATTTTGTTCAGGGTTTTTGTTGACTTGAAAAAGGTTAATTGTATTTATCAAGGGAGAATCCAGTCATAACTAGGTTGTAATCAGGTCTGTGTTGGAAGGTATAACTAATTAGAAACAGTCGTACTTAAGATCCAATTTCCTTTTGGTTCTGGTGTAACATTCAAGACGCAAAACAGTATCTGTTCTGTTTATTATTGGGGGTCAGTTTTGCCTTTGCTTTGTCATGTCTCCATTCCTTGCCCCGTCTTAAATGTCAGGAATTTGGGAATGTAAAAAAAAATATATAGTAACCAAAGCAGGAATACAAATAAATATTCTTAGATTTATGTGAAGAGGATAACTTATAATGTTATCTTATGTAAAAAAGATGTGAAAACATATCAAGCTGGTTGACAAAAACGGAAATTCGACAAAAACAACCGTCAATCTAGCTTCATGTGAAAGGGATTTCATGATTTTAGTAAGTTTTATATGTATTTAATCATACAAATCTATCATTGGAGTTTTTGTTTGACTATTTATAATAATGAAACCGCGTGCATACTGCATTTCTAATTTCATTTGAGTCCAGGGACACTACGGCATTGTCAACCAACTGTCATGTTAATGACTGTGTCTCTGTGGTTTTGATAGCATGCAGCGTGGCACTTTATGGTTCAGCTTTGTGTATTTTTCTCCTTAAAAAAAAGAGGTTTCACCCTGGCTTTTACAGTGCACGCAAGCAATATGATTATCACTCAGGGATCTGACCTGGTGCGTGTAGTTTGCATGGGTCATAATGCCTGTGGTGTACACACACCATAGCGTGCCATCCTTGTATTTCCTACTCAGTCTAGCATACCCTCCATCTCAACACTCATTTCCCTTGCATGCAGGGACGTATAAGGTGTAAGAGATTTGGCCTGAGCCTGCCCTACTGGGCATCTCAACCCTCACGCTAAGCCTGACATAAGAATTCCTTGGATGTGGTTTGTAAGGGAGGAAATGGAAATTTATTAGTAACTCAGCGGGTAGTATAATCCATGGTGACTGACAAGATTCAGGCATTAATCATGAGGTGTTAATTAACCAGTTTGCAATGCATTATTCATAAGGTTTACTGCTGCAATGCAAGACATTCTACTCACCACCAGTCCATCAACTTACTGTTTATTCTTCACACAAAACAATCAAGCAATACAATCAAGCAATAAACAACATGAGTTGTGTACAACCACATAGCATTGAACATTATTATTTCTTTTTGTTACACATGTAATCTTTTGCATTTTCATTTGCAAACCTTAAGGTCAATAAATCAACCCCCCCTCAAAAAAAGAGAGCGAAAAACAACACGTTTTATAAATGGTTTTATCGAAATATATAATGGTAACAATACTGTTATAAAAAAAATACAATAAAGAAGAATAAAAAAACAATAATGAGTACTCTCACAGTCATGTTCTGATATGATTGTGTTGAATCTAAAGTTCTGCATAAACTGGTTTTTTTGACTGTGTGTAACATTCATGTACTCTGGTTGGTCTCCTTGCATCTCATTAAACAACACTCTTATCGGAATGTTGGCCGATTCTACTGTGATAAAATGTGCGTGCTCACGTAACCTGAACAATGCATATTTCTGGTGGAAAAAAAAAATTGCTTGTAAAACAGATTGCCAGAGGTGATTTAGTGGGGCCTGGATGTAATGCATACATGAGTACACACAGCGGGTTTAGTTTCCAAAAAATTCTTGACTTATGTGCAAATTGATAAGAAGTAAGGCCATATTTGCTGTATCACATGTCAGATTAAGCATTCACATACACCCATCAAACAGAATACTAGCGGGACATCTCGAGGCTAGGGCAGCAGTGGAGGAGGAGGAGGAGGAAGTACCGAACCTAGGCGCAGTTTGCCAAGATGATTGCCAAGGATTCTGTTCTTGTCCAACACTTCTTTAAATTGTGTGTCTCGGCAAGGTTAAATGACATATTCAGATCAAGATTCAAAGTTGTAGCTGTTGTGTTTACATTTTTGTATTTTATATGTGAAAAGTTAACCATTTTGATTGTTGATAATGGACATTTTTAATTGTCTCTTATTATAAATGTAAATTCAGTTCTTGATAAAGAACGTGGAGACCTTCTTGATGAATTTAATTGAAACGGACTTCAATCTGAGCACCGTGGCTCTTGCCAAGGTGCACATATCCTGTAAATTAGTATTTATGAACTTGTAATTTTAGGAGGTTTTATGCCTGGATGTAGTTTCAGTATTAATCATCATCCTTGGCACCAACATGTGCTCGGTGGTCAGTTTGTAGCGGGTTTGAAGGAAATGCTTGAATTCATCACAGCTGCACTGTAAGCACAGTTTCGTCTTTGAGCTGGCTCAGGTCAGAATCTTCCCTACAGTCATGTTCATGTGGACTCTATCGACTGCTTCATATCACTCACTAGATGTCATCTTGACCAAGGAGTCCATTGACGAACCCATTGGCATTTTCATCATCACTCAATTCACAAATCCTCGTATGAGATTCAAAAAGATTTACTTTGTTTCTGTTTGAATATGTTATGATTTTTTTGAGGCAACTGAAGCTTGTTTAAAGGACCCTATAAAATGTCCTTTTGATGGAGCTACAACGGGGTATTTCAACTTGCTTTGTGAAGCCCCTTTTCAGTCAAATTCTGCTGTACTTTTGACAAGGTTCATCTAACAGGAATCCCACTATGCGTTGGACTCTTTCCTTACCTTTTTATCTCACCCCCTGCTGAAGAAACCAGAGAAGCCGCAGGCACAAAGACACCATCAACAACAAGCTTACGAAAGCAATCTCAGACTTTGGCTGCTCTGATATGGTGGATGGATTTTCGTTTCAAGTGACGGGGAACTTGAATAAGATGCTGGTTTTGAGACCCTCTTGTCGTTTCTGTTAACGTAACTCTGTACACCTAGTGGGTAGCCCTATTGTTTATACATCTACCCAGGTGCTGGTCAGGAAATTTTCCTGTTGTTGGTAAGATCATTTATGCTGTGGAAGGAACGCTTGTCTTTTGTGGCCTCCCTGTGTCCTGTCACAGTGGAAGGAATTACCCATGACATATTGCACAGGAAGTGCGTGTGCAATACGTCTGTAAATAATACAAACCGTTTTTATAAGTAGATAAACATCGTAGTATATGCACGAAAGACTTCCATCGCTGCATTTCTTGTTGTGTGGTCTACAATGTCCTTTCTCAAACAACAGCACTGTAGCAGTTTTGTGATGGGTATTTTTGGTCTTATTCTGAATTCTGTCCCAATCATTGTTCATTCTTTCGCTACTTTTGCTTTGTATATTTATTGTTTAGTGGAAACAGGAAGCCAATGCATGGCACATATCCTGAATCTGACAGGAGATTGAAGTACAGAGAACACCTTAGCAAAACTAACCTCGACACAGTAGATAGGGTGTAGAGACACAGCGTTGTGGTCTCGATGAAACTTTCCCAGCATATATAATTACAGGAAAAGCCTGATAATGCCATCACTTTGTGCGTTAATTTGATACATTTTGTAAGCACAACATCTGAATGTTTCAAGGCTGTTTTTATAGACAACTTCCCACATTCTTTGACTCAGCATTACTCCAAACCCAGCAGATTAAATCATAACGCTTGACGAGTTTTAACAAGTGAGGTATACGCACACTTAGGAATTACTGAAGGTTTCGATTTTGGGAGATCGAGATTGGTCAGTTGTGTCATGCAAAGTTTGTTAGTTCAGACCAGTCACTTCCTGTGGGCAGTGGGGAGAAATTAACAAACCACACGCGACAGACGTGGTAAGTATGAAGGTATCCTGTACACCATTTAGCAATACTTGATCCTTTTTACTTTGATTATCCATACTTTGGATTTCATCCCATAATAAACTAATCCATGAATCTCCCCCCCCCCCTTATTACATTGACCAATCTCAACCGCGACGTAAGAATCCCATTGTAAAATGTGACAATGTTTGGCCATCATTTGGATTGCATGCGATGTGTCTTTTTGTGTGTGGCCCAGTTGAGATCAAAGCGATGTACGGATGCGTTCCCAACGTTGCCACCGTTGATACGCAATTGCCGTGGTGGGTGGGACTGAATGGATTCGTCTATTTGGGGACTTAATCAAATAATTTTTTTGATAATTTGCCAAGGACTTTGGCTCGATGAATTTAAGATTTTATTTTGTTTTGTTGCTGTTTCATGAAGGCATCGAAGTCTTGAAATAGAATTTGACTGATGTGTGGTTTACAACACCTGACACTCACTGGACAGTCAGAATATTTGTTTCTGTCAGAACTAAATCCTCATTCATAGAGTGCAAGCTCTCTTGCTCTTTTTGTTCATCTCCAGTTGATTGACAGAAAGTCAATTTCGGCCTTTCCTTGTAATAATGGGTTTACAGCCAATTCAAGTGGCTGTGATTGAACATAGGTTCACTGACAACAGCATACAAAGAACTTGGTTGAGACAAGTGGGTAAAAAAAAAAAGAATTCTGGAGTCGGCAAAAGGCTGATCCGTGAAAATGTTGGTGGTAGGTGATGTCACCAAAAAATTGGAGAGAATGGGTCATCAAGCTAAATTGCAGAAATAATGATCCACAAATTATGGGTTGAAAATAGCTGTCTTTTAACACATTTTGTGGTACTATTAAATCAAAGCAGTGCTGGAAATAATACTTCCCTTACGTTCAACAACAGTATTTCATGAAAATGTGATTTCTTAAATTTGTAATTACCTCAGTGAAAATGTATACTCTTAATTTGGAACAAACTTGAGTAATGCTGGGTAAGAATGCGGTGGTTGTTTCAGCACTCTAGACATACAATGCAATGTGAATCCACCAGGGAGTAAATTGATTCCAGTTGAATGGATAAATGTTATGTGACTCACTAATTCTCTGTAAAATAACATATCCTCTCTCTCTCTCCCCCCAACATGTAGCTCAGCCTCAGGGGTCATTGCACTCTCACTCTCTCCCCAATATGACCCAGTTAGAATGTGGATGTGACATTACTGTTTACTTCTTTATTATCTCTATACGTTGCTCTCTTTCTTTTGTTTGGAAGATGTTATGAACTTTTGAAAAAATGTGATCAAAATACACTTAGCAGGCGTGGAATTTCATCTTTGAGAGGGCGAAGCCCTTTTCATTTTGCAAATGGCAGTTTTGTTGAAACATCTACGGGGAAACTTTTTTTAAGGGGGACTAAGGCCAAGACCACAGGGGTATCAGAAGTCATGGCCTCCATGGCCTCTGTGTAATTTCAGGTATGACTTGCAATTGTTAGATGGATTTATGGATTTAACACAACAGTACCTTTAATTTCACCCCCAAAAATGAAAACAAAAGAAGTCTTGGGTTGATCGCCCCACATTTTTTTAAAAGTTTACCCAGACAGTTTCCCTTGTGGTTTGTTATCTGTTGTTTGTAATAAAAAAAGTCTCCTTCTCCTGTAATTTCCCAGATTGCATTGTAAACTTGGGTGTGTTCCCTGGCTGTGTGGACGTTTACAGGTTGAATGGCCTCTGACATGGCACCAAAGATTATTGAGAAAATAATAGGGAGACTGCCAACATTAGGGCCAGATGACATGTAGCTCAGTTGGTAGAGCACAGGCGCGTTAATCTAGAGGTCGCAGGTCCAAGTCCTGCTCTAGTCAAATTGTCTTCGTTCAACCCAAAATTATTTATCATTTACCCAGTCTTCCTTTGTGGATTACTTCAATATAAAAAAAGATGAAATAAGTTCCAAATCTGTTTGAGTTGATCCCATCCCACGTTTTGTATTATAATTTCTTTTATTACTGAATGTAAAGAACGGGTTGAAAATTAACCCCTTATGTTGGGGCTTACTCTCTGTGGTTGCCAATTAATAAACATGATGGAATATTTCACCGTGGATTATCAAAGGATTTCTGGACTTAATGACATGAGCAAACATTTGTTTTTGTAAAAGCTCTTTTCGTTGTTTGGTAGGTGAATAACATTTTTAAATTTTTGAAGCTTAACAAAATTTATCTTGGTGTGGATGTAAAGCTTGAATACTTTCTTAGTTAAGTATAATTTCCTCCCACGGGTACAGGTCAACTAAATAAGGATCTTGTCATTCAACTGAGTGTCTTCTGGATAATAATTACATACAAGAAGTTGAATTATCTGATAAGGCTTCTTAACTAATCATTTCCATTGGGAAAATTGAAGACTAGTATGTAGATTGCCAAAGTAGGTGTGTCAAGAAGGTCACTAACAACAAAACTCATTAACTTTTACATTTGTTATTATTAGTGGCTGAGGCTACTGTCAAAACAAGCCTAGGAGTAAAAAAAAAAGAAGGAAAGGTTCCTGACTTGTTTGAGTACAGTGAGTAAGAATTGTGCAGCACATATGCTGCGGCAAATCCAGAGCTGGAGCAGGGAGGCGTCAGCCCAGCCCCCCCCCCCCTCGCTCAGAACCCTTGCACCTCCCCTCTTGCCCCAAAAGGGAGATAAAAAAAATGCACATCTGAATGAATAGATACATTAAATAGGCCCCATTCCCACCCCACCCCCTCCAAAATGAAAATGTTACGCCACTGTCAGGTTTATTTTTGAAGGCTTCGCTGCTTCATCAAGTTTACTTTCTCCTAGCATAGAGTTGATAATCAAATCTTTCCATATGCTGGTTATTGATGTTGACTCTCATAGGTCAAATGTTGTCTTGACAATCGCATTTTCATGGTTGTCCCTATTTGAACACCCAGCTCAATCTCAAGAAACTGTGTCAGTTGGTGACTTGAACGTGGTCTTAGACGTTGGTATTTTGGGGGTTTTGCACTTTGACGTCCTTGGATACAGGAATCCAGGGTGTGTTGTGCCAGGTTTTGAACACTGATAACCCATTCAGGTGGCTTCTAGCATCCCGCCAAAAACAGTCATTTATGATTCAGGCTTTTCAAAAAAAGCAAAAAGGGAGGGGGTTCTTTTGGGTGGATAGCGGCACAGGGGCTTTTGTATCACAAGCCAAGACTTTACATCCTTCAGAGGGGAAATCTGAGGCACAGCACGGGCCTGAGTCATGCATATGACACATTGTAATAGGGATATCCCATAGCTACTGCCATATGGGACAGGGTGTGTGTGGACTCCATGGACAGCCCACCAATTAAAAACAACGGATTCACATTTAAAAAAGAAAAAAATTGTATTAGTGTGATTCGGGGCTGTCCAAAAATACAGAAACAGAAATTTGAAATGGTTTTGTTTGAAAGCTCGACATTCTCTTTCATCAGTATTTGTTGTGAACATGGCAAGATTTCAAGTGGGTGTACCAAATTTACGTTGCAATTTACAATAAGAATAAGCGTGGTCCTACACTTATCCCTTAAGCTTCTTGTAAAGTAGGCCATCAGGCTTGTAAACTGCAGAAAAATTTCCCCAGGAAGTTTCTTCAGTAGCCCAGATTTTAAGCATTTATTGTATCATCATCAAACATTAAGCATCTTTCTGATTAATTGTAGCAATCGCATGTAGTCTATTGGTCGAATGAAGTTACATTCGCATACTAAAAAATAACCTTAACACTTAAAAAAGAAGAAGTTATTTTACAAGTAAGATGCACAGTTGCTAGTAGCTCACAGGGCAAGTTGAGAAGTGGCCTAACTAGCTCATACGAGTTTTTACTAGATGATTGCAGGGCTAAGTTGTTAAGGGTGAGCCCTGTTTTTTAAAGATATAGACAAGTTATCCCAATACAGTTTTTTTATTTAGGAACTTTCCCAAAGTAATTTGTTTATTTCTTCTTCTCCTTTTTTTTTTTTTTTTTTTTTTTTTTTTTTTTTTTTTTGAGAGGGATTCTTGAAAATGACAATTTTCTGATGGAACATCTGAGTGTAAAGTTGATAAGATTGATCGTGACACAGTGCGGAATGAATGGTTGGAACTGTTACTGATTTACATAGGCCTACACTTCAATGTCTCATGGTCTAGCATGCCACAAAAGTACTTTGACCTCTCCGTCTGTCTGCGCAGTGTAAAGGCCAGACTTTTAAAGGGACTTTTAGAAATTTTGAGATTTGTTTCAACAAAGAAAAGCTTGAAGTAGTCTACGATACAGTTTCTGTGAATGGTACGAGAGACAATTGTTGATGCATTAATAAACACAATGGTTCAAAATGTTTTGTACATTGTAGCAAACACTATTTAGATTATGGCATCTCAAATTTATGGTGACAAACCGTTGTGTAAATGTGCGCTATACGCATAGCTGTTTCATTTACTAAGATTGTTTGCTATTTTACTGGTTCTGGTCCTCCATCATAATCAGTAGTGGTGTGTATTTTACAGTGCCAGATATCTTCACTGCATCTGTAAATGAGTATTCACAGACGTGTAGTTGTTGTTGGACTGACCTGTAAGCCGCCGAGCCATGGGTGGGTACCGACACACAGTGTGGGTACCGACACACAGTGGTGCCTTAACTCAGCGGTCTCATGTTGATTACACAAAGCTGCATGGGTACATATGTATGTGTTTGTCTAAGCCCTAGACTTTGAGAATGCATAGTGTAATTGTGTGTTATTCTGACGTCCATTTTAAGTGGCCACACCTGCGCCCCCATCATTCCGTGTGTATGGTTTCCATTTATTTGCAATGTCCTGCACCACAGTACACACTGACCCTACCAAAGGGCCTTTCTCTGTTTCCTTTTGAGCAACCTTCAATGCGTCTTAAGTCTCATTCTGGCTCCTTGCGGTCAGTGGTCACCCAGTGGTCACCCAATGGTCACAGGGAGGTAGGGGGGTTGGTCCTTGGCTGGACACACAATGCTGTACAATAATGTCCCATTGGGATTTGCGTGAATGAGCTTTGTGTTGGTGTAATGGTAAGAGTGATGAAGCATGTAGATATCCCGGTGGTCTGCAAATACCGTTGGTTCACTCGTCCTCCACGACTGAATGTACACACTGGTTGTATTGTGGTCCCATTCTTCCCGTGACTAGGTCAAGTCTAGTTGTACCGTAACTGAATTAAGGAAAATATCACTCGGCACTTCCTATTCAATATAAATCATTCATGGTGTAGCAATACCACTTTGATATCCCCCTCCACTGTCGACCAAATTGGGGACAACAATTGAAATAGTCTGACTCCTTTTTTCGGAATGAGAATCAGCACCTTTGGATACAGGGAACATGTAAGCGTTGGAGGAAAATTATATGTAAAGATACTATTGTGTTAAGTATAACTAGCACCTTTTCTTTTTGTGGAATATGACCTGTCTTTATAATAAATAGAAAAAGAAAGAAACATGTTGAATAAGAGAAATACTGGTAAAAACAGACCACAAACTCACAGAAAACAACAATTGTAATGATATAAATTGTAATAATGTATTTTTCATCACACCTTCTGTGGTCTATCAAGCTATACATTGAGGCACAAATAACTACCCTGTGAATTTACAAACTTTCTATTTTTAACACAGGTGTCTTTTTGAAAGTATGTCAATAAAAAGTAATGATCCCATCATATTTATCTTAGTGCATATTTGTCGTCATAAACAGAGATGCAAAAACCCCCGCCAAAAAAAAAAATCTGATGATTTCATGCAGTAAAAGGTCACAGACTGTTTTCCTTTGAAGCAAAATTTAATCTGTTGCACAGCGGGAGAGCAATTACATTTTTTCATGCTTCGGGATTCCAGTAACTACTCAATTATGATCTTAAAAGTCAGTAGTGTTGCATCGCCTCATTGTATCTTGTGTGGCTCTGTTGTCGTCAGCCGGATTGATTCGTAAGTAACTGTCCTTCGTCCATGGTTAACTCTGGCTTTATTTCAAGACTTGGGTAAAATTGCATATCTGAGCTGTCACTCTGATGACTCTCAAAGAATTTAGCGACACAGGCGGTAAGAGATGGCGGAGAGTGTCCACTCGTGATAACGTTTGGAGAAAGTGAACATTCATGGACCCAAGAATCCATCAAGTTGCCTAACTCTGGTGAGTGGGTTTGGCCCACATTCTCAGGTGACCTACATCGCCGCCATGAGTACCACTTAAGTAAGCCTGATCTGGATTCAGGTATTTTCTGGAGCAAGTTTCCATGGTAACTGTTGCAGGAGGAGGTTGCAAAGGGGTGTGTTGTGGGGAAAGGGTGAGTGTTCTCATGAGGCTCGGCCTACAAATGGGAAGTGGCTGTCACATGCCCGCTGAGATGGATATAGAATTTCTAGTACTTTGTTTTGTCGCAGGGTTTTTTTCTGGATGGTTTTTTGGGTTATTCCTCGGTGCTTTCACTTCTGACTTGGTCGGGCATTTACATTGTGTGTCCACTGAGTTTTGATGGGGGCTCATGTTTCACTGGAAACTCATTCAGGATCGCTATGAAATACTTGTCTTTATTCTTCTTTCGTACTGATTTGGCTGTTGCGGAGTATTTCTGGAGACATTTTGCTCGCGCAGGATGCAGAGGAGAGTGTGATATGTAAATTTTGCAGGAATGATACTGTGGCAGTCTTCGAGTGTCATGAAGGGTGTGGATATTTGATCAAGATGACCCACAACAGGGTCAACTCCGGCAAAACAGTGCATCTGTCAACTTGAAAGGAAGTTGAATACCACTTGAAATGATACAGTTTATTTACATGATGTACATGTAGGGCTCGGGCCACGGCTGATGCAGTCGTTCTATTCATCGGTGTACAGCGCCTGCATGATTCAGTGAGACGAAACTGATCTCTTATCAGTGTGCTTGCACTTTGCCTGAGAACAAAACCTGCCCTGAATGAATAAAGCCACAACTGCAGGAATAGTTCGGGCAAAGGAGTTGAAACTAATGACATATAAACCGGGTTGGGGTCGCTTCCTTCCATGTCTTGCTCATAATCCCCAAATGTTTCCCCATTGTCCTGGTTCAGGAACAAAATGGCATCTTGAGCTGGAATGTTTTCTACATAAACAGTTTGTCCTTAAGTGTGTCCTTTGCTTTACAATCAATACAGCTGCATCACATAAAAGGATTTTTTCTGAAATAAATAGGAATGAAAACTGATTCTTTCATTCAGTACTCTAGTACAGCCTTGCAAGCTCATGACATATACCTGTTCTTGTGTGCTAAAGCTGCGAGAAAAAAAAAAAAGGCCTTCGTTATAATACATGTGGATGCTGACTCATATTGCATACAGTTTGTTTATTGTGTCTTTAGTCACTAGAAATGGTTCTTTTATGTAAGAATTATGAAACCCACTGCTGTAAATTTGTATAAGAGACGAGCCGGTAGTTTTTATGAATAAAAAGAGCATTCAGCTGAGAATATTGGCAGTAAAATGATTGAAAAACAAGGCGAGCCTTGCGTGCCGACTGCAGCTTTTTCAGAGTTTTATCAGCATAGAATATCATCCTTTCATGTGAAGAGCCAATGGTTTTGGCCTTGCCATTGGCGTATCGTACATGGACTGACTGCACTCGGAGCTCAACTCAATGAGCTTAGCATGTTCACTGAGCGAGAAAGCTCCCCAGGCGGACAGGCATGCGGCTTGCTGCCACTGAAAGCCCTGGTGCGTGAGAGATGTGCGGAGGTAGGATGCTTCAATTCAGGAACCCTTAACCTTACCACATGCTGGCTTATGCATTGGATCGACAGACTACTGAAGGCAAACTTTCATATGCAGAGTGGTAAAAAAAAAAAAAAAATGCTCCAGTGGCGACATGCCTCGTGTTCCATAGAAACAAATTTCAAATGTCATAATGATGTCACTTGCTTGCAGCTTTCAGTGGTTTCGTGTCAATAAAAGGACCCAGTTGTCATTAGGCCTTTGTCTTTATGATAGTTGAAATGCATTGTTCTTTAGTGCAATGTATAGTTCAAGTAATTGTCCAGAATAGACAATAACTTCTCTTTGTTGTCGGAGCATACAATAGCAAATAACAAACAAGCAATACGGTAGATGAAGACAGCTGTATTTACTTTCTGCCAGCACCCCCCCCCCTCCTGACAATGTAGTGCATTGAAATCTTGCTAAGATTATTGCAGAATAGAATGTTACATACTTTGAATTTTCCAATCCGATTGATTCACAGAGTAAAAGTGGAGCTGTAATGAGCAAGTAATCTTAGAATTAATCAACCTCCCTGTTCTGACGCTTAAAAATTCAGCCAGCTCAGTATACTAATTGACATTAGATATCTTGCTTGCATGGTAAGAGGGGATTGTATGAAATCTGAACTCGCCGTGGTCCTAAGTATTTGATTCAATCAATATCCTCTAATGAATTCATCACAAATTTTACACGGCAAATACATTTATGCATCTGAAGTGAGTGTACGGAGAATGTTTTTGTGCTGAAGTGATTTACACATATTTCCATAATAATGTTAGTATTCCGTTGTTCTTGATTTTGATTGTGATATCACTTCATGTTTTTTTGTTGTCTCAGCAGCAAACAAAGCAAGAGCGGACGATACTTTTTCCCCTTCCTCCTATTTCAATTTACTATAATTTAAATATTTTGTTAAATTTGAAGGTTAGAGGGGGGATGGGGGAAAATTGAATGGCATTGCTATGGTAACAGAAGCCACCCATAATGCCCCATTACTGTGATGTAATTCACTTAGAGCAATGATTCGTAATTCTATTTATCCCGTATCCATGAGTGACAGTGTCTGCATATACCCTGTGTGTGTGTGGACCTAGCATAATGTGATTTACTGTTACCGATAATCACAGCGTTGGACCTGTCTGGAAGGTCCTCATTGGTTCAGAGAAGATGTGTTTCGGGTAATTTTTCTAGCCAAGAATTGGGATGGCCATGGTATGTATGCGAGCTTCCTACTGAGCTAGCATTCATCTCCCTCCCCGATGGAGAACACTCACTGACCGTAAGGACCCCTCAACCGTTGTCAATTTCCCCACAGTAGTGTCTGAAAGATTCCCAGCATCCTTTGCACATTGATGAGATAGATTACGTCCCAGCGAATAAGGCGCCCCCTGGATTTGATCACTCCCTGTAATGTGACGTCCCAGGAGGAGGTCATAATGTGTCTCCTTGTGAAAAGTCTCAAGCCACAAGGGAGAGGAGGTTTCTTGTGACTTGCGCTCTGTCCCCCCGTCTCCCCAATCTGGTTTGAAAATGGTTGCCTCGTCCCCCACTGCTTGGCTGAGCTTTTTACGGATGGCATCCTTCAAGTCTTGATTGTGTTTCCATTGCGCATGGTTGGCGTATAGACTCTGCTAACAAGAAAGCATCTGATGTCGTAGCTGCCCGTGGGTGACTGTCAGTGGGGTCTTGGTATTCCAGCAAGGACAGGGATGGATTAGCTGTCGATAATGGATGGCAAATCTCCCCTTCATTTCAGCCATGGCACAGCAACTATCTGATCAGTTGACGTGTTTCTCATTTATAAGAGATAATTTACTGGCCTTGAGAAGGCTCAGTATTGCTAAGTCTTGCATACACAAGGCATAATATGGTAACCATCGACCGACAACGACGACCAGCCAACATAATAACTCTGCAGAGCATCACGGCCTTTTTTTCCATAGGAAACTCGAGTGACTAGACCCAGAAGGCAAATGTATGGCCAACCTTTAGTGCCTGCTGATTAATATTACCATGTGAGTAAGTGTTGCACCTCAGTGCGTCCGCACAATACACCCAATCGCTTGTGAAAATGGCTTTGTACTGGCTATTCAACAGACCTCCATTCTCATCCAAACCTCACACACTCACCGCCCACCTCCTACTTACCTGACACACATCAAAACGCAGTGGAGGTGATCCCGACACAAAGACATTTTTTCCCCCTTTTTTGCTTCTTCGTTTTTGTTTGTTTGCGGCAGAGGCGCCTCGCAGTGAACAAAGCCATACCGTAACTCCTAAACAGTCGAACAAGATATATGGTTTTTTTTTGTTTATTTGGGTGGCAAAGTTCATATGACGATTGTTACTGCGTGTGCTCCGGGTTGTAACTGGGTCACAGTTTAGGATGTACTTGTATGTTTTGTGCGGAGAGACCCTGTTGTGTGAATACAGGGGTGACTGACCTGGTGGTCGTGCCTGGGTGTCTGACTTACAATCACTAAAGGGTTCATCCCTGGGCCATGGTCTGAATCACCTTACTATGCTATGACTCTGGCTCATGTATACACGCCACTGCACTTCCTCTTTGCGGGCTACGCTTGCCCTCTGAAAATGCTACATGAACCTCCCTTGTTCATATTATAGAAAAAGACTGTGTAAGTGTGTACGCTGGCACAAAAAGGACAACTGGGATTTTGCTGTCATCAAATATCATCTTTGGACTTGACATGTGTACATGTAACGTGACATGTGAAATACTCAAACAGAGTAGTACGTGTAAACGTTTCAAACATTCCTTTTGGGTTTCATCCGGTTCCTTTATTTATCATGGCTCGAAGTTCCCAATATTTCTGTAATACTAACAGTAAAACTAAAAATGACCAAATCAGTGCTGATTTTATTACAACCACTTGATAAACCATGTGTAAATTTGTTTTGGTGAGAACCCCAAACCGAACAAAAAGCTTTTGTCACCATGATTAAGAATTTAACTCACTTTAAGAGATAACGTAATCCTGCAGATAATGTCTAATTTCTAATTTACATGTAGCAGGGAGGAGAAATTTCAGACTTTTTTCTGAAGTCAGACTAATTTTTATGCCTGCCTTGTGGAAAAAATAAGCTGTTATTTTTGTAGTAAACAACTCCTGCTCTTTTGTCTGCGTCTTGTGAGGATACTGTTTCCAAAAGCACATTGAAATCTCAAACTCCAGGGATTATCAAAAGGTGGAAAAGTCGTCATTTCAACGTACCTCCTAAAAAAATTCTGAGCATGGTTTCAGACATTTTAGCCCATAAACTCTCACACCCCTGATGTGCTGTCTGTCTATCCATCAGTAACTTGGTTTGAGGGTAGTGACAGATTTGTTGGTTTCCATGGAGTTCATTGACTACATGAAAATTGATACCCTGCAATAACATTTACAGGTATCAGCTCGAAATCATGGCCTTGAGATATTACTTGCTGGCCCATCATCTGGCCGGTACATTTAATGAAATAGTCATCTGTACATCAACTGCTGATTCTCATCAAGGGTCATGAATAATTCTGAAGCAATGTCAAACGGTATTGACAATGAATTTGATGTTCATTTACCTACACTGTGTACTTTATTTTATTTTTTTTGGGGGGGAGGCGTCCATATATTGTTCAAATTACATTGAAACGTTAGACCTTTTCCAATAAGCTGTCGTTTATTGAGAAAACATTTGGAAGAAAGTGAAAACAAAATTTCGAGGAAGATATAATTTCTGGTTTGTACAATCAGTTTCCCTTATGGTTTATTTTACTTGATTACTGTTTAGATTACGACACACACAAAAAATGTTTCCATTTAACTGTCATTAATTTAGATCAAATTAATGAGGCTTATCAATGACAAACAATCTAAATGATGTTGACTACTTATAACTCTGAATTGTAGGCCCCTATTTTATTTTTTATTTTTTCTGATACATCGATGGAATTCATAAACCCTGGCGCGCTTATTTTGTTGTCAGTATTGCAAGTGCTCTGTTCATTGAACTCTTTTGTAGTTTATGGTACCAGCAAACTCTTGCATTTTCCCTAAAAGTCAACAACATATTCAAATTTCTGTGAAAGAATTCTGTAAAAAGTTAAAGAGTGGTGACTTTTTACAGGTACAGCATTGTGTGTAAGGTTATTATTGTCAGAGAGACTTTTGTTCCATTTGATTTTACTGCTGTTTGGCCTAGTGAATGGGCCCTGGAGGCAATATTGGTTTGTACCTGTGTAACAGCAATAAACTCACAAGAATAGCCAATCAAATCAGACAAATTGTGGACTATGCTGATGTTTGTGTGAATATCAGCAGGCTTTCCCAAAGATTAATGATTGAATATCGTACGGATGCCTTTATCCCATATGGTTGTTGGACATGATAAATTGGCCCATACAATACACAAACTACCCCATACTGTCAACCATTGTGTTTCTACCTTGTAACTTCGCTGTTGGCAATTCTGATCCATAATTCATGAAGGAAGAAAAAAAAACCAAATTGCAATTTACATGCATACAATATTGCAGGAGGTTGCTCGCTGGATATCCTGTGTGTTCATTAAGTGAATTTCAGTTTGGGAGGCAGTCGGAGGGTCTAGACAAAGAGAAGATGAATGTCTTAATGAAAAGTAAATGTCCTCATTAAGGGGGGGGTACATTCTGTTGCTATTGGTCAACGGACGCAGCGCACAAGACATTTTACAATGATACCATCATATAGGCAAGTCACGTAATATGTGCCGTGGAGACACTCAATGGCAAGCTACCAGGACAAATTTGCAGCCCAAGCTACATGTACATCAATGCATTATGTAAATTATAAACTATATATTATGCATGCAGATGATGCAGGCAGTTATTCTAAGTTATGATTGATTGTTTGTGATGCTTAGTAGTATCGTTTTTGTGTGCGTGTTCCTCAAATTTCAGCAACCCTTTTAGTCAGCCATAAAATAGTCACACATGGTTCATTTTTTGTGATGTTTTTTTTTTACTATTCAGGTTAAATTAGTTAGCATTTTTATCCATAAAATAATCATATTTTGGTCGCCCTCGTTTGTGTGTGAGTGTGTGTGTGTGTGTGATGGTTTTTCTATTTTGGGTTAATTAGTTAGCTTTGAAAACACGAAGAGATGTCTAACCAACCACACTGTAGAAATTGGCGATTCAAAGCCCCCTTTTTCTTCACTGTTTTCAGTTGTTTACACTTTGTAACGCACAACCTTTTCCAGAGGTTGATGTTGGCGATGCTGGCTCCTGTATTTTGAACAGAGATATAAATCAACCGGTGATGTTGATGGCTTTAACGATGCTTTGGTCTATAAGGAAATATCGCAGTGGATGTACATTAAAATTCATAACGACAGTTTTCGCACGCTGATGAAGATAGATTGCAGGGGGAAAAGTACCAAATTTTCTGTGGAGATTTAGCAATGTTTGGGGAGATACCATTATGGACTTCATAGACAAATAGTTTTTTTCAGAGATTTTACGATTTTTGATTTTATGCATTAAAATAAACATATTTTGCTGAAACTTCCTCATCTAAATGTAAGGGTTGATTCCTTTTGATTAAGTAAGCAATCATAAACTGACATCAGGGCCCTGTTTCATAGAGCTGCATAAGCACAAAAAGGAGCTAAGCACAAACAAAATTATTCTTACCACACTAAGCTTACCAGCCAAACTACTATGAGACACACCATCTTTGATTGGTTCCCTGTTAGCAGAAAATTCTTAAAAAGCTGAATTTTGTACATGAAGCAGTCGTATGATATTGAGCCCTGGTTAGGTTTCTGAATGATGTTACGTGTTACTTAATAATTAACAATTCTAACAGTTTTCTACGGGTCATACCATATTAGTGATGTTGCAAAGGAGTTCAGGCATATAGAATCACAATTTAAAACACACAGCTGGTGTTTTTTGATGATATTAAAAACTGTGCCCCCATCTTCTTGTCGGCTGCCAACACAAACTAAATAATGGAGCCGGATCAACGCTGGTAAATGTCAGGTCTAAAGTGAATCGTGCAGCGTGACTTAACCCCTGTTCATCTAAATGAATTACCAATCCTTCTCATCACAAAGGAACTAGTTTATTCAGACACACAGTGTAGATCTCGGCATGAGCAACCCCCTACCTACGCTTCGATTTATAGTCAAATGTTGAAGTCATACTGGTCGCTCATTCAAAGAAATACGTTTGTAACGTTTGCCTGTATACCTCGGAAGTGCTACAAGTGAAAATTTGAACCTCATGCTTTTCATTTTGAAGTTTACTGGACGTTAAATTTGACTGCAGCCAAATTCATTTTTCTGCCCATTCTTTTAAAGAGTGTGTTCAGGTAATCAAAAGCTCATCTGGGGTTGGCCTTGGCCAACCTTCTCATTAAAAAATACACAGGGTAGTCCGAACACATCTTTCCATTGGTTGCATGGTATGTCATAAAATTATATGAAGACAAACAAAAGTTAATCAGGTGTAACTGCTACCAGCTTCAGATTACGTTGTGCCATACGCCTTCATACTAAACATTTGAGAAGTTGTGTTTATAACAATTGCTTCCAGTTGACATCATGCACCCGTGTACATCTTAAGGAAAAACTGTTCTGCTTATAAATTGGTTAAAGAAGCTGTGTCAGGTGTTATTCTACATAATATGACATGTTTACACAGTTAATGGATTTCTCAGTCAGCTAAATGCCTGTTTGTTTTTGTCATTGGTTCTGTTGGACACAAGCAAATGATTTCTCGGGAATTTTGCCTGTTTTTTAAGGATTTTCTGAAAACCTCTCAAGCCTTCAGATTTTCTTGAAAGAAGTACAACATTCACCAAAGGGAGAGAGAGAAGACTAGTCCACGTTGTGTTCAAACCTATTTTTGTGTATTTCTGGTAATGCGGTGCATCAAGTCTTTACTCCTGAATTCTAACATTTGAGAGGTTCTGGGTCTAGAGTATGGGGGAAACCTAGCAATTTTTTTAAAAGGGAAATTTCTCATGCGTCAAATGTCATTCCTAGTCAGGAAACAATTTTGTCCGGTAAGTTTGCAGAGGAAAATATTTGGACGGAACATGTTTTTGTGCACGCTGAATGCTTATATTGAGTAGCAAATGGTGGTGTTTGAGTAGTAACTGGTACATTTTGTGTAGCATTATGCTCTGTTTGACAAGGGAAATCGTTCAGTGCCAGTGCTAGTAAATGCATTGTAAAGTGCGAATAAGAATTCAGTCTACTGGTACTGGTCATAATGAGGGTCAAAATAGAGCCACGTTCCATCTATGGTCAACAGACCATTATGGAAGCCGGTAAGGCGCCTATTGTAGGAGATGATCATAATAGTCACTCATGCCCATCTATGGGCAACAGACCATTATGGAATCCAGTATGGCGCCTATTGTAGGAGATGACCACCATCACCTGGAGTGATTTAGGAGCCAGTATGTGATAACATAACCATCTTTTAGGATAACTGGTGATGATATTCAAGGACATACTCCACTCTTACCAGCATGATCAAGCTCTGCTGTTTATAACTAGCGCGGTTAGAAAAGCTACGCTTCAACTAAGTCTAAAAAAAAAAAAACACCAATATAATTCTGTGAAGTGTAAATGTATTGTAATTATGCACAACCAGTTTTTCTTTGTTCTTTACTACTGTCCTTGTAACGTCCAAGGCCTAGCATGAGTCCAATTTCATGACTCTGCTTACTGCGTAGTTCTATGCTTACGGTGCCTGTAAAGCATGTAAACTATGGGCTGTAAGCGCAGAATTCTGTGGTAAGCAGAGCCAAGAAAATTGCGTCCAGGTTTCTGGTTTCAGCCAAGCCGAGCTGAGTTGATTCAAAGTGTAAAGACAAGTAATTGAAATAATGAACGCTGAAAACTGCATACACGGTTCAGAGGTGTAACACAGTAGCAATTCAACGTGCTAAAATTATGAATATTATGATTGTAATTCTCTTGTACAAAATTTAATAAATGACACACTGAAACTCGAAGAAGAACAAAAAAATTGCTAAATGAAGAGCTCACAGTCATATTCATACATAATATGTTCCCCATTTTGCTCTTACCTTCGTGGTGAGATTTGTACCTTGTTTTATGACATAATTAAACAACATATGGCTATCCTACTTCTTCTTGCAAACAACATCACAATTGATTAGCATTTCTGTTTCTAATGAGTACATCTCCATCTACATGTATTCATTTCACCTTAGCCATAAAATATAAGCTCAGGCCCTGAAGGTAGGTATTAAAATTTAACCCCGGGTAAAGTAGAACTTCACCGGCGTGGAGCGTGCAGCCAGCATATTACTGAAACAATAATAAAAGTGTGCATATTTCACAGCCTTCTGCTCCCAATGTAAATTTCAACCTTTCAAATATTAAAACTAAAGTGTTGCCAAAGTACTTGGCAGAGGCTACACTGACCTTCTGTGTGTGCATAGACCACACTGTTGTTGATAAAGGTGATACTAATTGATTGGTAAAGGGAGTTTAGACTCAATAAAGTTTATTACTGTAAATGTACAATATGTGGCCGACGCCACGAACTGACACACAACTACCATATTACTAGTTAAAACTAGCGACCGAAGAAAATGACGTCTTGAGTTGAATGCTCTTTGAAACACTACCATCCTTCAAAACGTCAGAGTATTTTCAACAATTAAGTTTCTTATAGTGGACACTTGATGCTTTGAACTTGATCAAGATACTGTTTCGAAAGGTTTTTTTTGTCCTAAATTAATGAGCAATAAAGTTAAGGAACATTCATTGTTAGTTTGTGAAACAGAAATAAAAGCAAATCAGACATTTTCTATTTTCACAAAGTGACACATTTCAATGTGTGTGTCACTTTGTAAAAACAGAGGTCTGTGTGTTCGTGCGCAACACTAAATGTTTTTCACATCTCAGGTTCGTGTGTGCCGTGCATTACAACGGTAAACGGCACCTGTGTGTTCATTAGCTAACAGAAAATTGTCACTTTCGAGCAATGGCTGCAATGAATAATTATCGTAATTCAAAAAGTCAAGCTCTGGAAGCGTTGAAACTTCCTGAAATTGTAGACCGGGATGAGTATTGTTTAAACATGTAAACAAACCGAAAAAGGAAACAAGTGGTTTTGTACACAAGTGTGTCTTGTGTTTGTGGCATCAAAGTGAAGGAATTATTCAGCTGTGGTTAATAGTTATAGTCTTACATCATTTCCCTGCTCGGTGTTGGTTGTCCACAGGCACAGCCTGTCAACAAGTTCACGTATTTGGAAAAAAAAGTCTATATATTTAGAAATCCGATCACAATTAAATCCAGGAGAGATCTCCGTTTAGCCAAGTTCCCTTTTCCTGCCATTCTGTAGAGATTCTAAATGTCAGAACCCCTTATATGTTTTTGTTTTTAGATGAGCGTTAGCCTTCAAAAGATGTCTGGTTTCATTGTGTTTACTTCATCTGGTTTGCGAACTGTTGTTATTTTTTTTTTACAATAACAGATCACTGTCTTTACTTGGTTGTTGTGATGATCCTCATTTTGTGGTAAAAAAGAAGTTGCTTTTTTGTTGTTGTATAGCATCCCTTGTGAAGGGGTGGAATGGCTTGAGTCAAGGGTGAGCCAATGCAGGGTTCTTGTAAAGGCTCTGCATTGGTCCGAAATCATGCATAACATCTCCCAGGTTGAAATCTAATGAATCACGGAAACCCTAGCGAAACCTTGGCAACAAACAGTGATTGTCAAGTATCCCTTTAGGTTCGGCCAGCCATAACAATGTTCCGTCTTGCCAAAGGGCGAGGAAGTTCCTGCTATGAGCTTGAAGGGTTCTCACATGAACCTTGAAAAGTCTTAATTACTAAGGTTGGGAACAGCCAGGAGCCTGCTGGGTCTTCGCTGCCTCAAATGATTAGAATGTAACGTGCTGTGAAACACTTTGATGTAATTAGAAGTGAATGTACCAGTAGAGAGAACAGTAATTAAAATAGAATGGCTCACAAAGAAGCGAAGAATGGCTCAAGGAAATATGTAAACACTCAACTTCCCTTTAACTGTTGTAAATCCATTGCAACAGTCATAAAGTACGATCAAACATTTGCCACTAAATTGTCCAGCGTTTTAAAGCTGAACGGCAACCGTTCGTTTACTTGATTTTGATGTCTGTTTTTTTTTGCTTTTTTTTTCTTCTTTTAGGATTCCATTTAAGTGGGACAGTTACGGAACCCGGTAATCAACTCTACAATGAACCCGAGCAAGTGCATCGAGTCTCAATCAGCTTCGATCGCTGTAAGATCACCGCCGTCACCTGTACTTGCGGCAACAGAGATATATTCTGGTGCCAACATGTGGTGGCGCTTTCCCTTTACCGAATTCGCAAAGCGGGTAGTGTGCAATTGCGACTGCCAATCTCAGAAACTTTACTTCAAATGGACAGGGAACAGTTACAGAAGTTTGCTCAGTATTTGATAACAGCCCACCATACTAATGTCTTGCCAACCGCTCAACAGCTCGCTGATGAGATCTTGCAATCTAAATCCAGGATCAACCAACTACCAGGTAAATATCGATGCTTGTTCTTTAGTTTTTCTTTACGACAGCCATTTCAATTTTGCTCGTGCACAAGTGAGGGAATAATAGAGTGGGGTAGAGGGCTTTACACAGCCGTTTAAAACCAGCAGGGTCATAGCCTTGATCGCACAACCATGATCCCCAAGGTTTTAAGCGGCCATTTAAGACTGAGCCATTTCTCATTATTCCCATTCTTAAAAAAAACTTTTTGCGTAACAATAAATAAAGACAAAACAGTAATTGAACTTGTTGTCTTTCTGTAAAATGTTGTCACTTTTGTTCTTGGACCGTTTCCTAAAGGGTTAAATTGCATGCAACACTTTATGGTTGTGCGTAATCGAACATGCTGATGGATTTGAATTGAGAACCGTATGTATTGATTGCATTACGCGTTTCTTTGCGCCCGCATAAGCTTGCGTGCCAATATGCGAATGGCTATGAACGGCAAGCGCGCTTTAGCCAACCGGTCTTAAGCAGCTCCAGCTATGTCTTTTTTCAGCCGTTTAATACCAAGTTAACATGTGATCACCTTTCAACCAATTTAGGACTGCCTAAACTGATTGGGTTATTTATGAATTGTGGATCTTGTTTATTAGGTAGAGAAACCAATTATGTTTTAGAGTTCTCTCTGGTGTGATGGTATGACGCAATTATCCTTTGGCAACTTGAAAATATATACTCAGTGTGGTAAAAGATTGGATGGGAGGAATTTGGTGACAGCATTTTATGTGGACCCAAGTTAAACACTGCAAAGGTTGATGTCACATCATGGAAAGCACCTTTTGTACGCTGTGCAATGAACATGGATGCCCGCATTGATCATTAAGTTGGTGACAAATTACACACTGCCGTAGCCCACAGTACAGCAATGTGACCCTTGAATCCCTAACACAAATTGACACTTTATTATTCTGGAATTACTCATTCTTCACATGCATGTACCAGAAACCAGTTAACCTAAGCCTGAACCCCATGGTCAATGTACCCAGTGTGTATGTGTGTGCACAGGCTCTGGGCTCCACACAATGAATGGTCACTGCATAAAATGTTTGTGGTCTCTGTTCGTGCCTTTTATAACCAGTTCTTGGAAATTGCATGAGTAGGAAAATCCTGGGTATTTATTAGATTTTAGAGGATGGTATCCATTATATGGTTAGTAATGAACGCTCACCATGGGGCATCTACACTGATATTGTGCTGGTTTTGGATGGATCAGTTTACTGTCAGAACGAAGGCTGTAAATGGCAGCCATTGAATCTGCTTTGTAGTGCAAGGTCATTGGTCCCTCTTTCGTTCACACTATAATGTAGGATTGTGAGGGCTTAGGATTGGGGGAGGGGCAGAGGTTTCAGATGGGTGTCGTAGAATCAGTCACTCAAATAAAAATGTGCGCTGTCCGATCAAAACTTTAAAAGGGGTTTTATCACATCTTTAAAATATAGTGCATCGTGAGAGTTTGATAGAATTGGTCCCCCGAGTGACTGTGGACTGTCACACCCAACACTGTACCCAACACCCGGTACCCACTAATCCTCGGCACTCTATGCTCGCCATGTGCTAAAGTCACAAGAGTCTGCCTTTTTTTCCACTGGTTCCGATCTTCTGAACTTTTGACTTGCCTGCAGGGTGTGAAGCACAGCCAGTGTGCTCCAGTTGGCAGCTTCAGATGATCCAAATCAAGAAAGATCTGTAGAAGAAGAAGTAGAAAAAGAAAAAAAATGCGGATTGAACTTCCTCACTAGCGAGCTCAAGTGTGGCTAGAAGTCACACTAATCACTGTGAAGGCTCTGGAACCTTACAGGGAGAACACTCGTGTTTTGTTTCCCAATCTGACAATCTTAAATCCCAGTCGTGCCAGCTGCTGCATAGCAATAGCACACACACACACACACACACTTGTAGTCTTTGTCTTTCATCCCATGCAGGTTGAATTACCTTTCATTTTTCTTGCTGGCCGGAACACGATAAATGTACTGGTACATTGTGCATTAATTAAAACTATTTTATATGTAGGCTTAGCAGTCAATTTTTGGGGTTCAACAATGAAATTAAGGTCATCGTTAATGGCAAAATGGTTTCTATGATTGAAGGCGTCTGGTACAGTTTTTATTGTCAATGTTCATATTAATGGTGGTAAGATTTGCAGGTATACATACATTTATTCAGTGTCTGACATTCTAGGTTATCAAGTTCTATGTGGCACCAAAGCTTTTGTCATATAATGCACCCTTTACTTGACATCTCAAGGTTTGTAGCAAACACCCCCTGTTATAAGAACAGTGAGCCTTTATTTAGCATGCCATCACCACAAACAGTCCCATTTATAGGGACACAGCAAACAGATTCTAAATAAACCCTTTCTAAATGTGGATAGAGCCCGTCTCCACTCACACTTGGCCAAACGTTTTTTTCTTTCTTCTACCTTCGAGCCGATTGGTTAATTTCAATGCCTAATGCCAGTCATCTGCCAAATTACTGTCTTTATCTATACAAAATATTAACCCATCAACTCATGAGGATACACCTAAGTAGGGACGCTCTTCAATTTCTCCAGTTGGAGACATTTTACAGTAGAAAATGCAAAGGAATGGAATTGATTGAATTCCACCTTGAAACAAATTCAGCAGCCATGTTCTCTCCCCGATAGAAAGCTGCTTAAATGAAGATGGACCCTGAGAGCATCCAGGCATGGGCTAAGATTTCCTGAAGCTAAACTCATGTCAAATTCATAAACAGACAAAAAAACAAATTAAATCAAGCTGCCGAGATGGCTGAATTTATTGTAAAATTATACCACTGAGCAAAGTGCATCCACTGTTGCATTGCTGTTTAAATTCCGTCAGCGTTAACGCGGCGGCGACGGCGGTGGTAGCGGCGACGACCGCCGAGCAGTAGGCAGCTGCGTAGCCTCTTCAGCCCCCATGCATAATGGAGGAACGTGTCAGGGACTGAAACGGCAGGAAGTTTGGTGACTTATTCACGCTGCCCGAAATCCAATATCTTTCCCCCGATGACAAATGTACGCCGAATAAACCCTCAGCTGCGTTGTGTATGCTGTTGAAAATGCTTACCATATGCATACTGCTTAGAATTACCATTCCCCCGTAGTGTTAAGATCTCGTGGAAGGGCACACAGGAAGCACTGGTCTCCCATCTATAATGGCTGCCACTAGCTATTTAAACTCAACGCTCGGCCTGTATGGAATGACAAATGTCTACCCAGCATTCCTCTCACCTGCTTCTGCCGGTGGTCTCTTTAAACTTGTGACAGTCACCGCAGCGTTTCAGCCACTTTGTTTGACCTTTGCTCCGTTAGGCCCCCCCCTCTCTAGTTGCTGCTTATTATCGTGCCGTTGTTTTGATAACAACAAGTTGTGAACCTTCAAATGCTCCGCTGAAGTAACTCATTGGGTAACATTAACGTAGTTCTCATGTAATAACTAATAGGTAGAGTGGCAGTATTAGGCTAAATGTGCAATGACGTAAATAAAAGCCATGTAGTTTAGATTCAGTGAGAATTTAGATCATCTGTGCCATGGTACCCACCCCCCCTTCCTAGATTCTGTACCCCTCACCCTAATATTTGTGTACCCACTTTCCTTACAGGTGCACCTGACCCTACGGCAGGTGCAAGCATCGATGATGATAGTTGTTGGCATCTTGATACAGAGCAAGTCCAGGAGCAAGTTAAGTTGTACCTCCAACAAGGTGGATACTACGATTCAGAGAAACAGCTCAACTCACTATTTGCCAAGGTGAGGATTTTCAGCGAATCTATAAGTCATTCAGAAATTACCCCTGAAATTCTGGAACGAGTTGCACTTTCAATTTTGCATCCAGGGACGTTTTTTTTAAAAAACTTCAATGCTGTTGATATTGTGTCTAGAGTTCAAACCAGAATTCCTTTCAGGAAGAGAAGATGTGAAACTGTGTCTACGGTGTGTGTTTCACTTTCGTTGAGTACAGTGTGGTGTGGTATGATATGACACCAATCACACCATAAAAAGTAGAGATAGCATGCACAGTCAAAACAATCGGCCAGTATTTATTTACTGCTTTATTAGCAACTTACAATGTTTTCAAGAAGAGGGGAGTGTAGCCGTATGGTTGTTGTTGAAAAACATGTCCCCCGTTAGACATAATCAAAACTGAATGATGTAATTTGTTTGTTTATTCCACGCAGGTACGGGAAATGCTGCGAGTACGCGATTCTAATGGTGCTAGGATGTTAACGTTAATCACAGAACAATTTATGGTGGATCCTCGGTTACAGCTTTGGAAGCAACAGGGGACCCCGATGACGGACAAACCAAGACAACTCTGGGATCAACTGGGTAAGGATCCATGATTATTCAAACTTTGTGGGCTTTGCAGGATTTGGCTGTTGGGAGGAAAACAGTTGTTCAGCATGCCCCGATTTCACGAAACGCTAGGATTAATCCAATCTCGAGTTAGGCAAGTAACTAGTCCTAACTTGGGATTAATCTTAAGGTTTACATGTTACAGTGCAAGGCTGGGATTCGTCCTAAGTCCTAAGATTGATCCTAAGTTAGGAAGAGTTTGGTGAAATCGACGGCTGGAGTATTTAAAAAAAAAAAATCCCCGTTAAAGGGAAGGTATACGCTTGGTAATGACTCTGAAAATGAATGGCAATAAAAACTTACTTGGTTAGAAGTACAGCATTTTTGGATATTCTAGTGCATTTTGAGAAACCTTTCACTTCGAAGTACTGCGGTTATGGAAAAATATATCACTTTGTATCCTCAAACAATTTGAATCAGAGAAGCGTTACGGCCGTAACGCTTCTCAAATCTTGTATTCGCTATAGGGAATATTTTTCCTGCGTGGAAATATTTGCTCTGGTTTTTCGGTGATATCTCAAAAACGTGACCACTTTTTGAAGTGAAATTTTCACAGGTTAGTTTTATTGTATAATACCTACATTTATATAGGATTCAAACAATCAAAAGGTTCCAAAAACCAAAGGTATACTTTGCCTTTAACATCGGTCGGTATTAAGCACCGACCAGGTGGTATGACTGTGGATTTTTTTTCACAGAACTTTGAAAGTTTTGAGTATTCAGGGCTGGATACACATTGGTGTAAGGCCAACAGACCCAAAAATAATATTCTTTATACCTGATGCAAAATTAACATGTATTAAATTGTTGCTGTACCAGCTGCTTAAAGTAAAGGATTCAAACTGCCCTCTAGCCACCGGACTAGCTCGGTGGTCTAGTGGTAAGACATCTGCTCTAGCGCAGCAAAGGTCGTGGGTTCGAATCACACCTGTGGAATTTTATCTCACAGAATTCTGAAATGAACCGAGTATACAGTGCCTAAGACACATCAGTGTAGTAAGGGCAAACAAAAAAGAAGAACAATAAATTATATTCTTCGTCCACGAAAAAAACAAAGAACATCTTTTAAGTTTAGTCAGGAGTGTAGATTTTTGTTTTAACTGTTCAAAGCTGTGAAGATGCCGAGTGGTGTTGAGTGAGTCTGGTACAAGGTCACTTGTATCAACTTTGTTTTGAAGCAAAATGTTAATCCGTGCCATCAAATGCTTCCTCTTGCATACAGTATGTATTCAGCAATTTAATTGGTTCTTTGAAACCTTACAGAATCGCCATGCATGATCGCTAAAAATAAATTTTCATTTAGTCTGTTTGCTAAACGACTAAGGCGAAAGGCCCCTACATATGTAAAAGTGATATCCGTTTGTCCTCCAGAGTTGTGCATGAATCTATCAATAGTAATATTTCTGTCCAGCCACCAACCATATATTAACAACTGCTCATTAAATCTGGGCTCTGCAGGAAGCCATTTCCAGCCACGTCTGCAAACATTTCAAAACCACACAAAAGTTTGGAGGAAATGCATGAGTTTTTTGTGTTTTTTTGAGTACGAGCATCATGGGGGAGTTAGCAATTACTGAAAGGAATGCTAACGCAAATTGAGTTGTCAGTTGGGACTCATCTGTCCTGGAAACTGCATTAAAGTTTAATGTTTAATAACTTGTTTTCAAGAAGAAGCAAGAAAACAAAAAGTTGATACGTAACGGGAAAAAAAAAAGGGACAGCCTTTAGTTTGTAAGGTTTCTTCAATTATTTATACAAGTCAGTTTCAAGACTTTGCTCAAAACGGAAGTAGAATTATCCTCATTGAAAGTAGATTTTTTGTTATCAAAAACTGTTTTTCAAAAATATTGTTTTCGTATCAGTCTGAATAATGTTTAAATATGCTGTTCAAATCCTCTGGATGATCAGCGCGGTATCGCCCACCAACATACGATGTCCTATTTTGTGTGTGTTAAGTCTACATTGTTGAGGCTATCCCCCAGTCTCTTTCAGTTCTTTTGATCCAAAAGTGGGTACTTGGATGGAATAAATCGCTCAGTGTGAGTGCAGTTATTGAAGACTTGGTTAATAAGTAGCAGTCCACCAGGAACCAACACCCTAATAATATTTACCCCCAGTCATAGAGAGAGAAGAGTGCGGACGGCTCACTGTTACCGAGTTGCCTCGTAAAGTGGCGCGCTTATATTACTGGAGTATTCCTCTGGAATGAGCTTTAGTCATTACTGAATTGGCGTCGGTTTGCAGATTATTTCAATGAGGATATTAATGGAGGCG
>CM021538.1:4435400-4448329 GCA_010994315.2 Pisaster ochraceus | reverse complement strand
TAGTCAATTCATATAAAATCAGAGTGAAGGTACAAGATGCAGTCATGTGATTTTTTGCAGGATTTTTTTTAGGATTTCAGGTTTTTCTGAAAAATCTCCTCGAGCCTTTAGATTTGCTTGAAAAGAAGTAAAGCAATCACCAAATAGGGAGGAAGAAACAGTCCACTATGTGTTGGAACGTGTAGTTTAGTATATTTTGTGATACACAGAGTCTGAAAACTCCCCTTGAATTGCAATATCTGGGAGGTTTTGGATCCTAGAATAAAAGGGGGATTCCGGAGTCGCGGAGCATTCATCAAATCTCATTTCTGAAAATGTTTCATTGTGAAGTATAAAGTTCCTGCTCGTATCAGGGGGGCATGCTCTAATGAGTTTCGTTTTGTCTTTTGGTTATTTTCTTGCCCCCACGTTTCATTCTCAGATTAAGGCACCTTTGGGGGAAGCCTTTCTTTTCAGTCTTACGCTCCGCCAACCAACCCTCCCGACCCCTCCCATGCCAAATCAGACTCCGATAGTATTAGTGCACATCTGTGCAAGGAATTTCCACAATCTGTGTGAAGTCATTTGTTACTTATTCTTTCTTTGTGTGTCCTCCCTCCCTCCCCCTCGACAGGTCTGCTGTGGATGGTTGTGGTGATGAATCCCGGCTACTCCCAGAGGGAGAAGTTGACATGGAAGGAACAGCTGGTACAGTGGGGATCCAACGACCTCTGCCCCCTGGAAGACGCCGATGCAAGAAACAATTTGACCAATCCCTCTCTTGTTGGTGTGCTGAACAACCCACCAGGTGAGCACAGCATCCATTATCCATCACTCATTCTGTCATTTTAAACAGAAACATATTTGTCATTGACATGGTAATGTAGGTATGCGGCTAATCTGATCAACACATTATCTAATGAGAAATTAAAGCAAGAGGTAACTTTAAAATAGTCAACATGCGGGTGCAACCATGTGTAAAATCTCTTTTGGGAGGAGTGTTGGCTCTGAAAAGAGCCAGTGTGGTCTCGACGTTTTGAAGAGTATACTCTGCTCGTTTTCAGGAGAAGTATGTAGAGTTGGAGGGATGGACATACAACTCTCCTCCCAAAGAAGATTTTACATTTGGTTGTACCCGCAAGTTTACTGCAGTTATTTATACTTGATTCCTATTTTCCACACCATGCAAAGCAAGAAACATCACTTAGAAATTAAAATGTTACACTCCGTTCAATTTTCAGCTATCAAAACGAAATATATTTTTATAGAATGTTTTGGCATTACTTATATAAAAAACTGAAGCCTTTATTTAAGAAAAATCAAACAAATCAATGGATTTAGGCTAGACTTGGTACCTTATCCACACTATACTGATTTAAAATGCTTCCTTGCTCGATGCACAGGCATGTTCAGGGCCTTCATACCCTTACAATTTATTTATTCAATTGTTTATTTATTTCTTGTTTATCCTGTGACCCCCCCAAAAAAAAAAAACCCCTTAATAATCCCCCATGGATCCCAGCTTACATCAAAACTACAGAAGTGCACTGAATATACACAAGAATAAAAGGTTACAGGAAAATTTTTACAAGCTATGCTTCTTTGTTGGCCCTTCTATAGTATCGTCCATTCTCAGCTCTTAGGTCACTGCTTCAGCTCGATCATAATACCTTTATTTGTTATTGATTATTCTCCCATTGATTATTGATACTGTAGGACAATAAACAGAAAGGGGCATTTAAGTTCCCCCCCCCCCAATCAAATTTTTCAAATTTTCATGTGTTCTTTGCGCTTCGATGACTAACTGAAAACAAAATTTTTGTGCAGTTACTGTAGTGGATACCAAGAACCAATGTGCATAATGCAGGGCCGCTACTTTCAGTCTCATACACTAGCATTTCTTTTGTTCACTCCAACAATTGCCGACTATGTATACTAAATCAATGTTTCCTCGGGTTTACAAATGATGAAAAAAAGAAGGGGGGAAAAAAAAGAAGAAAAAACGGTGTGAATAGTTATTGAAATAACCCCCTGTTAAAAATGTCATTTTGTGAATATTGTCAGCTGCTGGAGATGCGGACAGGCCTCGTACTATCTTCACTCGAGCCATTGAAGCCTGCGACTTACAGTGGGTCGACTCTCATCTACAAGGCATCCTCAATAATAAATTATACCACAGTATACATCACTTGGATACAGAGGTCGGTGGGTTGGACTCCGACGGTCATCAGCTATGGTCCGGTGAGTATTTCTGCTTGATAATTTAAAACCTGAACCTTTAGCAACCCCTTTGTACGGTGCTCTCTCCCTCTTCAGCCCAATAAAGAAATAATTCAGTCCATTGGTGCCACTTTGCTGGATGTTTATATCAATACCCCCTTTTGGAAGATTAAAGTTTCACTGCAATTTTGTCGGTCCGGCTTGATAATTACAACTGAACAGCATGCATATATGATACCAGATCCTTCATCGTTTACACTTCTGTAATAGTCATTTATTGTAGACAAGAAACCTTATACACTGGGACACAATGTGATTAATTAACTATGACACCGTAAAAAAAACTGCCGAGTACCAGCCATTCTGACCCTCGTGGACGTGTGGTATAACTTAGACCGCTATGACAAATCTGCACTCCTGACTGACGTGTGTGAGCGTGTGTGTGTGTGGGTACGGATGGTCTGTGTTCATTAGTTAATTGCAGTCCCTTATCACCAAGGGTAGACCCATCACCACACACCACAGATGCATCCAAACTGCTTGCAGGGCCTTAAGACAGAACACATGTGTGGCTTACTACTATCTGCATTTAACTTTGATGAAGCGTTGTGGTTCTGCTCGAGTCATCTCCGAAGCCACCAACCATATCTCAACATACAGCCATCAGGCCTGGGGATGTGTACTTTCCCATATTGGCCTTGTGCTTAACGCAACTAAAGCGCATTTACATTTTATGATTAGTTTGCGTGTGGAGACCTAATTTTATGTTTTTAAAGTTGAATTAAAAAGTGCATTTCTCATTTGTCCTTGATACGGCCGAGCAAAATGGCACGTATTCAATAAATGTTGATTGCATAAAAATCTTTTATGTATAAGGTGGGATTTTCAACAACTCAAATTACTCTCTGTTCATTTATTCTGGTGATTTCGTTGTATTTTTTACATTGAAACTGAAGCAGACTTTGTTTTATTGCCACATGTAACCGAAGGAGAAAATTCTGCTAATTCTATTACATGTACGCAGAGTAAATCATGAGCTGTTTTGTTCCACGAAATGGAAACTGAATTCAATAGTTTCACTGTAACAATACTAGAGCAGGAAAGGCCTTTTGAAGTTGTTTTTGTTGTTATTGAAATGTTACACGTCTAAGCCTCGCCTGTCTTATCGAGTGAACTCCAAACGAAATGAAAATGAGCGAAAATGAGACGTTGTCCCATTGAGTTGACCTGTATATCAAAGGCACAGTTCAGTGTACTATGTCAGAGCCACTGAGGTTCCTATGCAAGACCCTGCTAGGCCTATGGGGGTAGCCACGGTATGATGCAGCAACGAACACCGCTGCTTGAATTAGCCGCTGCCGTTAAGCCACTTTACCCAATATGCATTGCATTTGGGGCTGCACATTCCCTGCAGGCGTTGTTGCACTAGCTAGCCCCCGCCACGGTATCCCACATACCGTGTTAGTGCAGTGCACTATGGCAATATCACTCCCAGGCATGTATATGAAAATGTCCAAGGTATCGCTTTGGTGGGTGTTAGTAACCGAAAGACATCTTGGCTGGAGCAGCAACGGTGTCACCTTCTCTTGTTTACCGAAACAAAAAATTCCTCAAAGATAAAAAAAAAACCAAACAAACCTGTGGTATGAGAGCCAACACTGCAGAGTTTTCAGTCCACCAATCAAAGTCATGTATAAAATATGCAAATTTCAGAAGAGAAAGTTTAGAATATTCATTTGATAATGAAGTTTATCATTCGATAATCTGGACTGGATTAAATTTGGGCACAACTGAGTTCGGGAATCCTTCTGTGAAACGACCCATGTGTGTAATGCTATGCAAATCCCACATAGGCCATGCCTACATCCTTAGGGTACTCCCAACACACACACTGCATCTACCCACAACAGCTTCGTGTTTAGCAGGGAGCCGGCTACAATCCCTATGCTGTTTAGTGGTGCAGCTAACGGGATCAACTAGAACCTGGCTCCATGGTTTTTGTGTGATTCCACTCATGTGAATTACAGGGTTATACACGCAACGCAGGGTGTTGATGTGAACTAGATATATAAATAAGTGACTCATAGATTGCCAAAGACTTTAGTTCTGAACGTGGACAAAGACTTGACGGAGCTGCTCTGTCTCTAAATTGTGTAAATAAAGTCAAGCATAAAATTAATTTATGTCCACTGACCTTTTCAATATAAACATACATGTACTTGGTGATTAAAGATTGGGTGTTTGGCGGTCTGCTAACATAGAGCTAGTATCAAGTTTTCCTGAATTGTGACTCAACTGATTTTCTTTCCCCCACCACCCACGGTGTCAAGAAAAAGTGATTGCTGTTTTTTTCTTTTGAACGGCTTAAGTTTAAAAAAGCATCAGTAATGCCTTTATTGATATTGTCGTCTGACAGTTATTGCATACAACGCTGTTAAAATATGCTCTATATTTCTGATCAGTCATTTAAAAAAAAAATTTTTTTTTTTATTAGTGTAAAGGAACTAAAATGTTGGCTTGAGATTAGTACAATAACATTAATATTCTTTCGTGAACACTTTCCTGTAAAGTTTGTATTTTCTGTTACTTTCCTTCCCTGTGGTATCAGAACATCTACCGACAGCCTGTGCCAGAGTAGATGCATTAAGATCGCATGGCTACCCAAGGAAGGCCCTACGATTAGCTGTTAGTATCGTCAGGAATCTTAAGAAATATCAACGAGACAGCCTAAAGCAACTCAAACCAAGTAAGTTTTTTTTATTCTATTTGTTTGCCACGGAGAGAAGGGGAAGTCAGTGTCGTATTGAAATCTGCAATGAGAAATAATCAGGTTCGGCTGGGTGTAGTGAAACCTCTCCCCAGCCGGAGTAATTAGAGTGGTAGTCTGCCATGTGATATATGAATTTAGAAGTTTCTTCACATGTAGTTACTTATGAATGGGAACTTCATCGTGCAGAGTTTACTCCAAATTTTCTGTCGGAATTAATTTTGACAGGTCTTGTTGGACCCTCAAATTGAAAACCTCTCAGTTTTGTTTTTCTTCATCCGAAAAAGGAAACACCTCAGACAGATAATTGTCCCCCTCGAAAAAGTTGTAACACCGTTTTTCCTGGTCGATGTAAAGGTTTCTGGCGTAATGTACCTGTTGTGATTGCGGCCTTAAATGGTTAATTACTCTAAGAGATCTATGCACGTCCACTGTTAAATTGAATTGCTAACTTGTGTCGGTGTCAGTCAGTGGATTGAGCCTATGATGTTATCACAGTGACAGATATTGAGTTTAATTTCTTAATTATCCTTCCGTAGTTGTCAGAAGGGGGGGGCCATGTAACCCTCCGGTGACAATTCACAGACTATTCTCCTAATAAACCCACCTTCCCCTTTTGTCATTTGTCATCTTGAAGACCGGTTCCCGGTTTTCAAGTCTGGTTCCTTCCTCACGCTGTCAAGACCTGTAATACCTGCTAATTATCTGTCATGTTTTAAATCATTTTTGAGGGCAGAGGATGATACAGCAAAATTTTTGCCGTTCGCTTTAAGCCAGGTGAAAGTTGTGTTACACAAACAAACACGAAAAGCTTGAAACGCGATCGTGTTTTCACAACAATCCTGTGGTCTCTCAATTGGAAGATTCCCTGCTGACCAGCTTGTCCATGTGAACTCGAAATCCGCTTGGAAAATTATCAAAACGGGAAATAAAAAAAGGAAATCGTCGTATCAGACTCTCGGTTTCCGAAAGGGTGTGTTTAAATCTTGAGGATTATCGGAGAAGCTTGAGACAGACTTTGGGTTGTTCCCAAACGTTACCTATCACACTCACACACACACACACAAAAACACACAAGCACACAGAGAGGCTGTGTGCACGTGTAGGTAGTCATTCTATAGCTTAAAATCTTAGGAGTTGAATGGGGGTGCCTGTAGGTAATAATCTACGTCTACTTCATGATATTCATGACATCCCGTAGAGGGGTGAGGTATGGAAGGAAGGATAACCAGTCATTAGAGCTGGGTGGGAGTTAACTCTAGACGTCTGCACTCTGTGGACACCCTCGATAAAAAATACCGTTAAGACCTTGAGAGCGATGAACCAAGCCCTGGTGAATTGAATCACTGCACAGTAAGGGGGTTATGTCAACCAGGTTGGACGCTGCAGCGTTTTGTATCTTGGGACGTGTTAGGGTCATATCTTCCGATAAAACATACTGCCATCTGGGTGTGATGCAGCAATATAAGTGCATGTTCACATTATGGGGATTTTTAAAAACTATGACATCCTCAATTCTTTCATTAGAGTTCTCAAAGTGAGTAAACCATGCCGATATGGGGCAGAGGGTACCCAACCCCATGCTTCCATATTTTAACACACTCTTTTCCTCTTGTACAGAAATACCCCCACCCCCTGAAATCCTCTAAAGAATTCCTATGGTTCCTAGCCCACAATGAAGACACAATAGGGGGGGGCGGGGCTGCACCATGCCCAATATGGAGCACCAAATGAAAGTGAAGCTTGTGTCTATCATAGCCTGGTTCTTTTTTTCAATGTTACTATCATCTCATGTTGGTAGTATGTGCAGGCGGGGTACCATACAAACATAGCGTGAGAAAGTTCTTTAGAGGTCATCTGATTCCACCTGTTCCCTACCTGATGATGTAGAAAGTGCTGATGTGCAGAGGCAGGTGCAGGCCCTACTCAATGACTCTCGGAATAATCCTGATGGCCCAAGTCAAAGTCTGCTCAAGGAACAACCCCCAACATTGTCAGACACCGGTCATCCTTGTAGGGTGACGCAATAATTATCATGACATTCTGCATAGGGGTGACCAAATCGATACAAAATGTCAATCACGTTCCACTGAAAGTAACCCTAGTAATAAGAGCTGGATAAGTCAGCTAGAATTTGCTGGTGAGCTGGAGCTTAACAGCAGGGGAACATCGTTCAGTTTTGTTTTTTTTGTCATGTCATGCGCTGGATCAAACTGTGTCTTTCCTATTCCGATGCATTTTTAGAGTCATCCAATGCACTGTGCATTATTTACTATTTACGTCAGGTGGAGTATAATAAGAGGTAATGTCCTTGTGTCTGTTAACGGTACCCTGACTCCAGAGACTTATTTCTATCAGCGTCTTACTAACCAGAGGAAATAGACTGTTTAGCGAGCAGACTCAAAGTTTCGTGGAGACACAGGCTGCTTGTACCCAGCTGAGGAAACTACGGTTTCGCTCCGTCATTCGGCCAAGACCAGATAACACTAGGCAAATCAGAAAACACATCCAATATAATAAATCCCATATGGGTCAGATTCCCAGTCGGGCATTCGTTCAAAATATATACATTGCAGTGCTACAGAACACCATCAAACGAACAGTGTGATGTTTTTCTCCACTAAGTTTATTTGTAATTGGGTTCCAAATACTTGTTGTTGTGTTCTGCAGCATTTCTATCTTCACTGCTGCAACTCTTATTTTGGCATCAAATACAAGGTTTTTTTTTTAGTCTGATGTCAAATCTGTGATTATAATTTTGTAAATGTTTGAAATGTACTGTACAGTCCTGAACGACTAGTCAGTACAGAAATAAAACTACCAATATTATTTAAATGCTACATCAGCCTCGCTACCATGGTACTGAGCCAGACCGAGACATCTCATCACTAACCCCCTGGAAGGGAAATGCTGAAAAACAATGCTGATTGGCCGACCGCTCTGCGCGCAAACTTGTAAAAAAATCGTTGAGAGCTTGTAGGGCGCTTAGCATGCACTTGTCAAAAATGCAAGTATTTTGACACAATCCACTTCAAATACATCAATCACCCTAAACTGCACACGGTTATAGACATGTCAAAAGACCAAAGAAGAAGGAGAGGGGACCAATTGCATTATGACTTGATGCCTCTTTTGACTTGATGCCTCTAACACAGGATGGATCAGCCACAGGACTAATTAACATATTATTTTTGAACATTCCAAAGTCGCACTTCCAGGGGTTATGATTGAGCAAGGCATTTTAGGAGAAAACAATCATGCGGCAAGATCGTACACCACTGGGAACAAGGTTGATGCTACATGCACCCAGCCAAGGTGGATCAAAAGATACAAATATTGGGACAAAGTGGAAGGGTAGTCTCATGTATGTACTCAAGGCCATTGTCAGGGGTTCGGTTGGGGGCTTGGGTGGAGTACAGTACCACACTTAACTGTTGGTGTCATAAAATTGCAACCGAAGAGAGTTGTGTAATGCATGCATACATGTGCCCAATTTCATAGAGCTGCTTTAAGCAGAGATTTATGCTTAGCAACTTTCTGCTACGCAAAAGTAAGAAGGATACCAGTCACAGATTGTACATGTGGCGTGGTACTTTGGGTGGTAACCTTATTCTGGTCAAGCATAACTTTGCTATGCTAAACTATTCGTTGTGCTTAAGCAGCTCTATGAAATTGGGCCCTGCTGATCAACACTGGTGGAATAGTCTTAACGTATATTGGAAGTACAGTGGCTGGTATCATTGGGAAGCACCTGCTCTCTCTCGCTTATCATAATTTGTCTAATACTCAAGGATGGTACTTGGTGTTATGACACCGACCTACACGCGTGTCACTGTCAGATCAAGGTACACTTAAACCAACTCAATTATCAGGAGGGGGCTGGGCTGGATTGTAGTCACTTTCTGTTAGATCCACCGCGTCAGAGAGAGAGAGAGAGAGAGAGAAAGTACACGGGGACCGAGGAGAGGAGTGAAGTGGTTTGTTGAGAAATGAGAGAGGGGGGTAGAGTAGGGGGGCCAGGAAACACGTTGTTAAGCTTTGGGAATGAGGCACTTAGTCAGTCGGCAAATTAACTGTGGCTGTTCTGTATTGGTGATTTCCTGTACATAAATTGATATTGATTGGTGACAAGCCGAACATGTTATGGAGAATGTACGATGGATTGGGCTTCATTAGACTAGACAAGGACTGGAAACCAACCGAGACCCCCCTTCACACTTGCACAAAACTTGCCCCAAGGCTATCCAAGACGAAGAGTCTCCACCCAAGTTCACACGTACTTATACAATAGTTTGGAAAGTGACTGGCTATAAAGCCTGTGGGTCCCTCCCCCACCCCACCCCCCTGCATATTCAGCAGAAGGACTACTCTACACAAAGAGTTCCATGTTGGTTTTTTTTTTCTTCACTGTGACGCTGAATTGAATTGACTGAGTAACCTTCTGAGTGCCTCCTGTTGTAATCAGTGCCAAACCACTGGAACTTGTTAAGTCACAGAATGAAACGCCGGTGAGTTTGGGACTACGTTTTCAAAAAAAAAGTCAAACGCCAAATATACATCTGCATAATTTCCTGACTCCTAATGCTTCGATGAGTGGTTAGGCTTCACACTAATTGCATTTGTTACGTTTCTTGTTCAAACAGGCCGGAAGGGTAAACATAGGAAGGCTTCCCAGAATGCATCATCCATGAATGAGACATCTCATAATAATGCGCGGAGCTCGGCCGAGGCTTGGGTCGGTCATCCCCTGGACCCCATCGGCTGTTTGATGGATACGTTACTAGATGCGTCCTTGACCATCGATGGTAGCCCGTCAAGTTCAGGTAATTCAAATCAGATTGTTTTCCCCCTTTTTTTTCTTCTAACTGCGGAGTTTCCATCAAGACGTTCCTGCCTGACTCACTGAAGGAGACCTCAGGGAGGGGGGAATAAGTCACTGTCGGTGGAGTTCCATCTCATCAGGGTGGGGTTAAGCGATCATCGATGATGAATCAATCCTGATTCAACCAATATCCACCTTGATCTAATCCCGCATCTCTCACTAAACCACTTGGAACCCCGGGAGTAAGCAGCGTGGCCGTTAATAGCGAGATTGCTAATCATTGTTATCACATGGTTCTAATCAATCTGACCTTGCCCATGCCCAATCAAAAGTAAAAGTACATTAAACACTTGTGCCAAAACTTAACCTTACCAGAGCTGAGTAATAGCTGCTGCAAGAGTTACATCATTGACCTTTCATGTCAATTCCAAAATATAACAATTAAAAAGGTTAATGGGAACCGGTGAAGCATCTTGGGTTCCTGAACTTTTAAAGCTTTTTGAAAAAAATCTAATGCCTGTATCTTCTGTTCTTGTAGATATTCAATGATGCAGTTTTTTTTAATGACAGTTTTAAAGGTCAAAGCGGTCAGCTTTGGGGTAGTTATAAGGCACCTGAAGAGTCTACTCTGGGTTTGTTTCTCAAGACAACCAACCCGTACATCACTATGCCACAACAGTGGCATTTTGAGGCACATACATCCTGACGTATAGAGAGTAGAGCCATTGCCCCAAGGTGCTTCAATGAGAGTGGTAAACTGGAGAAGCCGCCAGCTGCGCTCAATTGCAATGGATTTTTAGGGCCACTGTTTGGAAGAGATAAGTTCTCGACCATGGACAATTTCTCGAGTGGCAATCTGTGGCACTGATTGATCACACGTGCAAATACAGTGACAGGAGAGTGTGGCATGGGTGTTACTTCATCTTTGTGTGCATAGAATATTTGAGAATTTGAGGTATCTTGGAGTATATGAGGGATTGTATTTATTTGTTTATTACACGTCCAACAGCACAGTTTAGCGCCAAATAGCAGGATGATTAGAAAACGGGAACGTTCAGTTTTTAGATGTGGGAAGAAAACCCCAACAGGGAAAATCCACCCAGTCAGGCAGGGACCGAAAAACCCAATCCACATGCAAAACTCCGGTCTGAGGTGGGATATGAACCCGAGTCCACAGAGGTAAAAGGCAGTGAAAGAAACCACTGAGCCAACCTGATCTCTGAATATGTTTGTAAATCAAGCTTTCCTTAATGCCAATATTTTTTTCTTCTTCTTCTTCTTCAGATGCAAGTAACGCAGACATTCCAGGGAGTAGCTCCACACTACGTCAGTATCGACACGTAGCAATACCTGGATCCCACAACCAACAGGAAACGTATCTCACCTTGGCGTATGAGGTGGTTCTGATCGGGTTAGGCCAGCAGCGAATTATGCCGATGGGTCTCTACGCTCAAGATAAAGCGTGTCACGCCGAAGAGGAGTTAATCGCCAGACATCGAGAGATTGCGATGGATCCTATGTTGGTGGCCGTACTACAGCGGCAAGCATCAACGCTCATGGAAGGTAAATATTCGACTCTATTCCCTCGACAGAAGAGTGAAGCTCTTGTGTTAGTTAGTTATCAGTATTATTGAATACCACAAGTAATGTTTTACGGACTGTATAAACCAATTAAATATTTGCTTGATTTAAACCACAGTTTGATATCAGGCCTGGAATTACACGGAGGCCATGGACTCTGTTGCCCCTGGCTTTGGCCTTTGTGCCCCTTCACAGTTTCCCATAGACTTTAAGACTTTCCAACAGAAGTGCCCTTTGCAAAATGAAGATGGCCTTGCCCTCCCAAAGATGAAATTTCAAGCCTGCGATCCACCTTAAGAAGGACGTTTTCAATGCTCATTCTTCAAGATGGACGGATGAAAGTATAGGTCACTGTTTGAGGAAGAATGTTGGTGAGCAAAACTGTCCACAATTGTCAAGAATCCCAAACTGTAAATACAATGGTAACATTTGCATCTTTATTACGGTTACTTCCAGGAGGATTGTCCAGCGGTCTCGGTTACCATGTGCCGCCAGAGAGTGTTCCGATGCACACGTTCGGCCGTTACTTGTTCCAGACCCTACTGCCTTACGATGAGGATCTGGCTTACAAAGTGGGGCTCCGTGCCATGAGGTAAGCATCAAATTTTCCCGCCAAAATCTATCACAAATCTCATGCATAAGCTTCGGGCAGTTTCGTGGCCCCCGCTTACCACGGAACTACGTGCTTAACTAAACCGGTTAGCTGTTTTCACCGTAAACAAACATTGAAATACGTTTCCAGATTTAATTTAATGGTTGAACAAAGCCGGCAGTGAAACAAAACCCCATGAGAACTTCCCTTTTTTGGGGAAAGAATGTTAGCCCCAGACACTATCCAGGGGGAATGAGTGTTATCCCTTTTGCTGCTGAAATACCCATATCTCTAATTCTCTAAACCTTGTTTTCGGTTTTTTCATGTCAATTTCATGTCTCACCATTTATCTTGATAGTTGTTTCGTTGATGCAGCTGCCTTTACTCAGATTCGGGTTTTGTTGTCTCAGAATTAACAATTAATTTCTTCCTCCAATTTTGTTATGACCCACCCACAGACTCCAATTTCCCGATTACAAAGTGTTGTTCTGTTTGTTTTATCTGCTAATACCTTTTGTCTTTTTATTTCTAGCCTTGTTTTTGTACATTGTGCTTTGAGACCATCATGTGGCAATACTGTGCTTTATAAGTTTTTTGATGTATTATTATTATTGTTTATTCGAAAACAACAAGTTGCGATCTCGCATATTTTCTTTGGCCCACCGACCCAACATTTTTGTAATAATTCAAAATCATAAAACATTGATAGTTCTAAATGGCCTTCTTACTGCTGCTTGGAGTTTTCTTTCACTGTTTTTCTTTCACCTGTTTGATGGTTACCGTGTTTATCTCCTCAGACTGCCCATTCTGGAGGAGGTCTCCACTAACCCTAGTAGTGCTGCAAATAGTGTGTTAATGGGACGGTACCCACGCTGGTTTGTATTGGGTCATATCGAATCTCAACAGTGTGAGTTAGCCGGCTGCATGATGACAGCTGCCAAAGGTACGTAACAACATTTTACAAAAAA
>CM021538.1:4303332-4319609 GCA_010994315.2 Pisaster ochraceus | reverse complement strand
AAGTGTATAGACATGAAAGGTATGTTTACGCGTTTTATTACCATCCATGCCAAAATATAAACAGATTACACGACATTCTAAACTGCTGGATAACAAAAAAAATCAACACATAGAAAGCGCCACGAACTCATAATATGTCATTAATGGAGAAAAACCACATTATATATCAAATCATTTGACAACATATTGCCGTGGCTAAATTTGTACACCTAAACGTTTGTGATAGGACAAGTCCTTGTGATTGAGGTCGGTTCAGATAAACACCAACTCAAAGACGCATTGTGGTTGAGAGGTCATAACTTGGTGAATCTCTTGGGGGATGCCCAAGGTGTGTAACGAGCTCATGTAAAACGTCTTCAATTATTCACGAAAACAATTCAGATTTACATTCAAACAGTTCGATTGTTTGCTGTTTTTGGTGTGACGTCGTCGACGGCTGTTGTATTCTATACAGGGTCTTTGAATAATTCAACTAATTACAGGTGAGTGTATGTGTGTGTGTGTGTGTGGACCCCATTTTGTACAATGGGTGGAAATTTAAATATTAAGACAGACGTCAA
This sequence comes from Pisaster ochraceus, assembly GCA_010994315.2. Lineage (NCBI taxonomy): Eukaryota > Metazoa > Echinodermata > Asteroidea > Forcipulatida > Asteriidae > Pisaster > Pisaster ochraceus. Next base: position 4,319,049 of record CM021538.1, on the reverse strand, counting down.
TTATTTTTACTCTTTAAATGCTACATACAATAATTCTATATCGGGAAAAATTATCTACGCGCAGAAAATATCCCATATTAAAAATAGTTAAATAATTTTGTTGTTAAATTGAAAAATAAAAATAAAAATGAGCAAAATGAAATCAGGTTGCACCTTTAACCGTAGTATTTTATACCCCGCCCCCTAAAAACCCCGTCATGCAACAGCCGTTGTAAATGCGACGGCGGCAACAATCGCTCATCTTCCCTGCCTCCTTTCAAACTGTTGCCTGCTCACAATGCGCGTCATTGTAGAGCAGGTTCAGCTGGTGTTACTTCGCCGCAGGGTGGACACTGCTATCGTCAATAGACTGTTCCAGCCTCCCCAGTGGAAAAAGGTAAGCCTTCGTTAATTCTCATCCCGTATACCTGGGGTTTGTCTCAAAATGAAACAACAGAACCATCAAAGCTTACCCGGCGTGTTTCCACCACGCAGGTAAACGGATTGATATAGAGCGGTAGTTTTTAGCGCTCGCACGGAAGTGAAATCCATTCCGAGTGGGAGTTATAGCAACGCTGGCGTGGGTGAGATCCTTGTGTAAACCAGGCTTTATCCATCCTCCCCGCTACTCCTTATCAAACTGTATGCCGTGTTATTCTTCTCCCTCGCTGGCACAATCTACATTCCTGCTTCGAGAGCTTGGGTTGGTTGGACACACAGTGCATCTCTCTCGACTGATATCGCGTGTTATTAATTGACTGTACTGTTGGAGTTTACCATTGAGAGCTTGTAGTCTGCAGTGGACTTTTTTAATTACATGCTGTGCTTCGTATATGGCTGGAATTACCAGACACAACCTACTGTTTAATTCCCCCGCGATTCATCAACGCTACAAGAGGTAGGTATAATAACGTGTGAGATATTTGGCTGTATTAATCAATACAGCAGCGTAGCCTATAGTCGATTTACTGTATAATAGAGTTTCTCAGTGCGACGATTCAAACTGCAGAATTGTTATTTGTAAGACGTGATAAGAGGGCTTAAGTGGAACAAAATAAGGGGAGCCTTTTTCAAACCAGGTACAGCTTTCAAAGCGTTTTAGGTGACAACTTCTAAAGTCTTGTAGCAAATACAGCTGTTGTTGAGTTAATCTTCCCCTTCCCTGAGACACGGCTTATTAGCCAGGAGGGATTGCCGTTAAACCCCCCGGGGGGGGGGTATGAGGGCTACCTAATGGTGCTTGAGTTCATGAAATCGGCATGATGAAAACTAATACTGTAACATTAAAAAACCCATCATCATATTGAATTTTTTTTTCAAAACGTGTTTTCAAGTAAGCAGCGCATAGCGGGTATACGCAAAATAATATGGTCGGTATTTCTTCATGTGACTAAACTAGATAACCATGGCTTCTGACTGGCGACCGAACAAGGGTTTTGACAAAAATAAGGAGACTGCCAACATTTGGGATGGATAGCTCAGTTGGTAGAGTACAGGCACGTTAATCCGGGGCCGCAGATTCAAGTCCCGCTCTAGTCGATTTTGTACTTTGTTCAACCAAAAATTAACCCTTAATGATGAACGAACCCAAATCTTCTCTGCAGCTTCGTTTTTATCCTATAAGAGTGAGTTGGAATGTTGTAAAGGAGCTTATAATATCTCATTCTATACACATGCGCGAAACTGTACGATGCTGTGTCGTGAATTGTGTTGTTCATTTCCTGTTAATTGTCCTTTCCCTTAATTCCTTGTTAATTGCCATTTCTCTTTATTTCTTGTTAATTGCCCTTTCCCCTAACACATTTCTTTTTCAGCATAAATTTCTGCCCTATAAGGGCAACACAGCAGGCCTTCATTGAAGTGCTATTCAGATTCTATTTCTATATTTGCTCACTGATTGGACGACAATACAAATAAATTAAGAGCGAAAAGGCACATCCCAAAATCTTGAAAGACATAAAAAGCAAGCGATCGGTAACCACTTTTCCCGAACCCCTTGTTTTGAAATCGATGATTATTTGTGTTTGAGGTATCGACTTGCGTGACTATAACAATGAGAGATGTTCCTGGAATACAACTCCCAGCATTAGGCCCAGCAAACACCTCAACATTTCTTCTCTTTTGTTCGGGTAATGGCTAGAGGGCAGCAGAAATCCTGCACAAGGTCACGGCATCTCTCAGACGGTGCGAAGGGGCAAAATAGGCGTATACCTGAACTGTGAAAGCTTTTGTACGGAGCTCTGGAAGTGCCACCCAACTTGTTGAGGTCCTGAGATAATTTACTGCACCCATAGACGCAAGATGACGACATCCTGAGATGATATATCCAAGTTGGGATGACGTTATCTTGAAAGTAGGATGTTGTCTTCCCAAGGTAATTTATTTCGGGATGTCGACAAGTTTACTTTCATGATGTCGACGTCCTTAAGATAACATATATCTGGAAGACGACATCTTACTTTAGGATGACGTCATCCCGAAATAAATCCTTTGGAAGATGTCGTCACCTTAAGTTTATGATGCCATCATCCTGTAGTAAATTATCTCAGGATCGCAAAATGTTGGATGGCATTTCCAGCACTCCATACTTTTGACTTGCAGAATGACAATTTTTTCGATGCGCAATAATTTTAACGTGAAAAAGTTTCGTTTCGAAATCCTGTCGTCCGAATAGATTTGGGACATTATATTCAATATACGCATGCGTACCAAACTTTTCGTGAGTCGTCTGGATTCCTTTCCATTCCATGCATCCTCTTTGTCTGGTTCCGTTCGCTGCCACTCAGAGACACACTGGATCAGTTCTGTCTCACCATCAAGTGCAATTTATTTTTTAGGTTTTCAAGCTTCCCATGCATTCAATGCGTATAGGTTTCTATAGAACTCACAATCTCTATACCGATACAAATGTTTGATGATGAATATGATTATCTAGTTGACTGAACATTATTGTTTAATGTTAATCCTACAGGTAGCTCAATAATTTAAGCCTGCATAATGATTTCAGAAGTGGATTTATTGGTGTCGTTTTGATAGACAATGACTGCAACTGGAGCATGATATTGCTTGCAAAATAGCCACAATTCACTCTTAAAGGCAGGGTATAGTTTTGGTGATTGCCAAAGACCAGTATCCTCACTTGGTGTATCCCAACATATTGCATGAAAATAACAAACCTGTGAAAATTTGGGCTCAATTTGTTATCGAAGTTGCAAGAAAACAATGAAAGAAAAAAAACACCCTTGTTGCATAGAATTGTGTGCTTTCAGATGCCCGAGAAAGGCTTCATGCATGAAGCCTTTCTTAGATACAAATGTTTGGGTGACAATATTACGTCTTTCCCTAAAACTTCATTCACTTCAAAGGAGGTCGTTTCTGACAATGTTTTATAATACCATCAGCTCTCCAGTGCTCGTTACCAAGTAATTTTTTATGGTCATTAATTACCATGGAGTAATTACCAGAGGCATGGCCTTTAAAAAACTCAATCAGATATACAAGTTATGTATTACAGATATTGTACATAGGCCTATATCTTCACGTGATGTTTTGTTCATAATGGGCAGACAGTCATCATTGAAATAACATTATAACGCTGAGCTGAACGCTGCAAGGAACATGATCCTCACGCTGTACTGCGTTTTTCGCGACCCGTCCTTGTTTCCGTACAAAATCAAATGTGACAGATTTTTTTTCAAAGGACGCATAGACTTAATTCATCTCTCCCGGCTAAAAAAAAGAAAGAAAGAAACCCTCAAGGTTATTTCAAGTCAATTTTTTTTACAACTCGAAATAAAAATGATCATGGACGAAGTAATTCCAGCGTGTATTTTATTAGAAGGGTTTCAGACACAATTATCTAAGAGCAGACTGGGTTTCCAACAAGATGCAAGTCTGATAAATGACTACTGACTTCTTCTCATCAGTAATTCAAAGATCCTTCTTGAGGCTCTCAGAGGAGATGCAGTTACATCTTGACAAAGAGCTCTCCTGGATATTTGTGACTACCTCCCCTGATACGATCAACCCATCTTCCAGACTTATATACATCTAGTCAGGACCCCTCTTTTATCATTCAGTTTTATGAGACGGGTTGTAAATCAAGGACTTAATATGAAAATGCTTTTAACATTCGGGGAGGGAGCTTGGGCCGGCGTGGGAGATAATTGCTCCGTGCAACTCCACGCTGTCTCCATCTTAAGTAGAAATGATGCCCGACGCAGCATTGACGTGATTTTTTTTTTAATATCGAGTCACTAATCTTTTGAAAAAAAATTTCACAGAAGCAATTTGCTACACAATGTAGCATGAATGTATAGTTAGTCGTATTGAAAGGCCATAACATTTTGGTTGTAGCTTATATACAGGATTGCACGATCATAGGTTAAAGTTTATGCTTGATGTTAAACTTACGGTGGCCGATATCGTAGGCAATGAAGCGGCCTTTTATTTGATATAGTGCACTCTTAACTTGCTCCCTTACCGGGTGTTCCTTCCCAAGAGTTGTGAAGGAAATATAAATAAGTAAGATACAAGCAAGGCAAGAATCACCACCATAGGAAGGCTTAAATTGGCAATCCATCAATTAACATCTCTCTATCCAGAGACCCGAAACAACTTACAGGGTTCTAACCCCATCGATCGTTTGCAATGCCCGAGAGGCGTAATTGACAACCGCGGGACCAGAGGCGCGTGAGTCCCCATAGCCGGCCGGCCGGCCAAGACCCGTCGCCATCCGTCACTTCCGAGCCCCAATGCTCTTCAATTAACACGCACTCAGGTCGGTACTTCACAGCCGCTAGATACCTCCTATTGACTGTCAAGAAATCGCCCAAAAAGGCCATTAAGGTGTGGTTTCACATATTGCCCATAGTTTGAGATAGGGTTTTTAAAGCATCACGGATCACAAAATTGGAATATGCTCCATGTCGTAAACCGCGTTGTTACGGTTTAGCATTAAGGGTATACTTGGATCGCACTTTTTGTCTTTCCAATTTGAGGTGAGCGATTTACTTAATTTAATGAAGATTCACGTCATTACATAATTTTAAACGATTTTCAAATATTCCCCAAACCCGGTTTTTAAAATTGTATTATCATTCTAAATTAATGCCAGTAATTAAGTTCGTTTTTCTAAATAGTATTTCCTCTCGTGAATTTCTATAAACTGCCTCTGTAGCGAAATCGTCACATGTCAACAGCCAAATACTAACATCATTTCGCGCGTAAAAAAACACAAGTTGATTTGCGCCATCCACGCAACACTCTTTTGGACACCTTTAAAAGCCCCGGGCTGTTCAATTTCTTAACCCTGTACATAGTACGTGACACTAGGGTCTAATCTACCATTATAGCCCCGTATCACCAGGAAATACTTGTAATAGTTCCAAGCGAGTGGCGCGCTGCTGTTCTTGCATGCATAATTTGGTCACACTATTACCAAGTATCGTGAATTGACTTCGGTATATAGTTCGATTTGAGAGATGATTATTAGCGGTGAGTGATCTTAGTGTGGTTTGATTCGCACCATATTGACCTGTTGAGAACAAAATGCTATAACGTGTTCTGTTCGCCGACATCTTGTCGCCTTTATTATCGCGAAGACGTGACTTTAGAGTTCCGAGGAAATTTATTTCAGTTCACAACCCAGCAATATCGAGGTTTTTTAAAACTAGGTTTGTTGGTAGACTATTGAGCAACATGGCTCTATAACCATTAGAAACATTTCTTTCATTTCATTCTTAAAAAAAATCCCACAACAACAAACACCCCAACACCCCCAACAAACAAACACCCCATCAACAAAACAACAACTGGCAGCCCAAAGCTTTATGTGTGGCATTGCAAGGTAAGAATGATTAGTCAAAATTGCACAAATTAAAAATGTAAAATAGCAACACCGAAATACGGGGGTACGTAAATACATTTGAAAAAAGATTACAAAACTAGAAACGATTTGCATATTGACCTCTACACCTAGTGTTATTGGGCACTGTGAAAAAAAAGGTAATTTCACTGAGCTCGTCGTGTATGAGCATCGTTGAAATGACAGAAGTAGGGTCCCAATCTCGACAGTCGATAATCTGTGAATTATATTTTCAAGTTTCTTGGCTTTGTAGCTCAATCATCACGCGTTTACACGTGAATTTTTCATCAGGTCGCTGGCCTAAACAGTTTGAGGACCGCTCCAGTACAGTCAAGTCCTAATTATTTATTGCAAAAAAATTCATGTTTAACTCGGCATGACAGCACCGGGTTTTAAACCCTGAACATTCCTATTTTGAATAGTGAATAATGCATCAGTAAGCTTATAGGCGTAGAAACCATTCATGGTTGGTCTTGAATTTTAGATGACCTTCTGGTCAAGTGCTACCGGTAGTTATGTTCAAGTTCATTGCTAATTATTCGCTAAAAAAAATGTAGTTACAGCCGGCATAAAGGTCGATTCTGTGCAAAAATCTACACGCGTTCAAAACATCATTTTCAGATTTCAGTTTCACGGACGTTTGGTCTGTATGGCGCACATAACTGGAAATTGGTTTTCTTTGTAATTACCGTTATTCACTTCTTATATCTATTCATCACGTATACCGCGAACCCAATATGTGGACACGGTCATTATTGTTTTCTGCAGTAGCTGTTGCTTTTGAGTTCTGCTATTTCATCGACTTGATTGCCAGAATCTTTCTGACAGTTGCTATTGATGAAACAAATTTTGGGGGAAGAGGGTGACAATAATATTACATCAACGACGACACAAGTCAAAATCTTTGATTCTATTAGTGGCTCATAACAATAACAATAATAATAATTGGTTCTTATATAGCGCAGATATCCTTAGATCAAGGCCTTAGACCTGACCTTAGATCGAGGTGCTTTACACCATTATTATCCCTGTTCATCAGGCATACCGTTTTAAACCACTCCTCTAACTTTCTCAACTCCCCGGTGAGCATACAACCCCAAGCTGCTTCAGTTAGTGCTAAGAAGTTACTCCAGCACAGTACTGTCTCATCAGACCTCTCAGGTTCTCATTATACACCTGGGTTAAGAGAAGCAATTATGGCTAAGCGTCTTGTTCAAGGACACAGGTGTCATGAGCGGGGAATCGAACCCACACTCTGATGATTCAAACATCAGAACAGTAGACCGCTCGGCCACTGCACACAGCAGACGAAAAGAACACAGTGAATGATTTATCTGCGCAAAAGGAACACTTTCAAAAATGAAGAGCAAGGGCCGCAAACAACACTCCAGATGGTAGGATATTGCAGCCCTCGTGGTACGTTGCATGAAGAGTGTTGGTTCGCAATCACCCTTCCGCGGGACAGACTCTCGATCAATAGCAATCCTTAGCATCTCTTCCTGATTCAAGATCTAATGTCTCGGGGGGTCACTTCCCCCATGTTAGCATGAAAACAGACAAAAATCCATTTTATTGACCATTTACCTCTACGAGCATAAGTGCAAAGGTTAACTCACTTTCATTCCTCATTTCTACCCTTGAAGGTATTTCTGGCGCTGGAATATTGGAAAGGTTAAAATAACCGTTTGTGACGAGACGCGACTGAGTATAGGACTGGGGTTGCAATAGAAATCGATCCAGTCTGGTTTGGATGTTCACTTTGTTTCTAAATTTGATCAGAATGCGAACTTTTTCTTTGATGACCGTTGTGCGTGTGCGTGTGTGTGTGTGTGTGTCAGAGATGAAAACGACGCCGTCGGATGATCGGATTGTACGGCGGGGATTAGGCGTCCTTTCATGAGCTTTACTTGACGATTAGTTTCAATCCAACATTCAAACCGTTATAATGGTAATCTACCTTTGGTTTTGTGAAACAAACATCGAACAAATAGTATACTATACGGCAAATAAAGTACTAGGGACCATAAAAACCGTTTATGCAGGTATGAGTCCGCGGTTATAAATCTTTCGATATGACTTTTTCTATGTGATTCCCCATGCTTCATGAGTTTTGGTTTTTCGGGGGGTGCTAAATCTAAAAATACAAACAAACAAACAAACAAACAAACAAACATTATCAAAGTAGCGGGATATCCAGTCACTGAATTGACTGAGCATTTTAGTGGTTGATGCATTACTGGTGCAACACCCGGGCAATGAAATGCACTCAGTAGAGGTGGGCATCTGAAGAAAAAGTGGTTTCTTACAAGTTGCATCTTTTTACAAAAAGTTATGCGAAAGTTAAGGCAGCATTATTTGCTATATAAGACACCCTCGTCGTGGTTCCATGGATGCAGTAACACTATCAAAGGGGGAACAGACTACTGTCCCTCCCAGCCTCAGTTTGGTGACGTTGGTTAAAGAGTGTGAGGAAAAACTACAGGCATTCACCATACTGAGCCAATATTGCACCAGGCGCTTCTTCTGTACCAATAATCCATCCAAACAATTCGTGCATTCAAGGTATAAAAAGCACACTGGAAAATGAATTCTCGTGTTTGTATTCACCACTCCTTTCATCCCATCGCAGTTGAAGGCTATTTACTCTGAGATTACCAACGTCTCAAGGCATAGCGACCCTTAATCATACCATTAATCTATGGGGGATTTTTTTAGCCAATTAGTGTTACCGTCAAGGTTTGATGACGTGCACGACGGGGTAATTGCAGAAGGCTATGATAAATGGGACAGCGATTTAATTTGGTGCTCTAATAATTGCAGCTGAAATTGTCAAAAAATAATTATTTCATTAGCTCTACAATTAGAGCTACAAACTCTAATAAGGAACAGAACAGAGATCTCTGTTTTAAATTTGGACTATCCTAAACAATGAAAAAGAAAATAATCCCGAAACCACAGACACACAAAACGCTACACAAACCATAAAAATAACAGAACATAACTTGGATTATCTTAACAAACAAAAACAAGTATTAGCTGTTGCAAACTGCTTACCTACCAAAAGGACCAATGATATAAATGTAAAAAGTAGTTCATGGCCTGACGATTCAAAACTAACAGAGTCTTTCATGAAGGCCAAAAGAGAAAGACGCTGCCAGTTCGAAACGTCAGGCCACTAACTGTTTTTTCTTTCTTGAAAAATAAAACAGGAGAGAAAAAACACACATAAAACGCAAAAAAAAAAATGAAATCTTGAACTAAAGATAAACTCATACTCGGAAACTGAGACAGGCCTAATCAAAGGTTAAATCTCAGGTAACACAAAGTACTTTGTTGAGATGTCTCAATTCCTTGTATAAAACTGTAACTTATAAAGGAGCTGTTCTGTTTCTTTCCAACTGGATAAAAAAAAACCCCTCAAATTAGACCGAAAGATTGACCTATGCGATCCGAACGGCGCTCCGTGGATTATAGATGGGCGTTTCGGTACTGATCTAGAACGGTTGTCGTGTCCAAAGTGAGGGGGAATTTATGTTTTTTGTGCCTGATATCAAACAGTCTACATCGGCAGGTTGAAGTCATAAACTCAAAGAGTCTTAAGGATTACTAGTCCCTATAAATCAACCCTTGATTGCTCCCAATTTCTGCAATTCAGAATCCAGCTTAAAGATAATGTTTAGGTTCAGTTTTTTTTTACCCGATGATGTAGCACGAACGAATGTTACAGCGATCTAAGTGAATGTATTTCGAGCATTACAACAAAATAGTCATTTTGTTATTGATAAAAAATGTGTGTGAAATAGAAATAAAATTGTTAATATTCCAATGAGGAATCTACATAATAGTATAAGCATCATCTTAACTACAGGCCGGAGATGCCAACATTTGCATCTTGGAATAAGGGAGATTTTGTACAGCAATCAGGGAGATACTTAGAGTTACATTCAACTTAAATAAGGAAGCAGTTTCCATAATCAAGGAGATTTTCAAATGGGGATTGTGTCCATCAGAACATGGAAAGATTGGTTTATTTTCAGGGAACTTTCTACAGAATCAGAGAGAGTCTGTATTTTATAGACCTAAATAAAACAACTTTGGTTCTTGTTAAGGTTTTACCTCATGGTAGGCGACGTGCAAGGGTGACACCTATATACCTCTCCTTTAAACTAAAATGAGCTCCATCCAAATGGTTTGCATGTGATTGTCGAACATAAGCCGAAGTCCCGAGCCCCAAGGCACCCATTGCGAGTTAACTCCAGCCCCCGGGGTTATTATTCGATCGCGTGTAAGTTGATGCATCTAGACTATACATCAGTCGTCCACAGTTCATGCCGACTTATTTGATCAAGTACCCATTTGTGTTATTGCTAAGTTCAGCAGAGAGAAATATTTATCATGAATATTTTGTTGATGATTTAAACGAATGCATCAGTGTTTGTTTCAGGTTTCTCAGCCAGACAATATTCTCCAATTCGCAATTTATCGGCAATCTTTCCATGACCTTTATTTCTCAGATTAAGTCAAATTACAATGTACCAGTAAAAAAAATTATAAATAAAACTGCACGTGCGAATTGTAATGTTTCCCTGAACGGAATGATTTGCATTATATCTACATCAGCCAGCCATGATTGTTATCATTGAGTCATTGAATAAGCTTTGGATCTCATGGTGGCTTGTTTTGTATCCTCAACCCTCACATAGCCCCACTGAATCTCCTCAAATCATCCATTTCTATCACATGATTATTGCCGCACCACCACGCTACGTGATAAGATTCCAAAGACGTCAGAAACTCGTCAGAGAAATCGAGAAACTAGAGTGTAGATGGTGTATGAATACTAAAAGAACATAAACATGAGTTAAATTTACATAATGCTGGGGGGTTCGATACTATCGTCTCGCCTCTGGAGATAATTTCGATGTCGAAGCTCGAGACCGTAATAATATTTGTCTCTCACATTGTGAGAGACACAAATGTTCCTCAATAATTCAAGGGCAGAGTCACCACTTTGTATTTCGATTACATTGCTCAGTAGGCCTAATAGCTGAATTATCTGATGAATTCTATTTGGCAAATCAATCTACTCCAGAAAGTATGGAGCCCCTAGAGGAACATAAATGATGAAAACAAATTCACGTTCCAAGAAATAACTTGAGTTCTTTATTTCGTGCGCTCGAAATATTTTATTTTAATTTTAATTTTTTATTTCGAGTGCACAAAATAAAGAACTGAAACTATTTCTTGGTACGTGAATTTGTTTTCATGTTATGTCCCTTCAGGGGCTCCGTCACGAAAGCATTTCAGAAAGTACTCAAATTGCGGGAATGGACTGTGCAAGTCTATGATTCCCACGCGCATTGTTTTATCGTGCTAAGCAAATAGAAACTCAGGCCGTGTCCGAAACGGCGACTTCGGCTACAGCTACAGCTAGATCAGTGCGTCTGGCCAGTATTGAAGAATAGGCAGACGCGCGCAATCTAGCCGTAGCTCTAGCCGAAGTCGCCGTTTCGGACACGGCCTTACACTCGAACGGGTCCCAACATTAGAAGGCGCAACACTTGCAGAATATTTACGGATAACTTTATGCTATTTACAATAAACTTGCATAGACGGCACTGAATCAAAGAAGCATTTCATCCGAGCAAAGTTATTATGATATGTCGAGATTAATCACTTCCAACGAAAAGTTATACAATAAATTGTCTGATTTGTTTTAGATTGAAATCATCTAGAACTAAAAGAAAAACATGGATAAAGATTAAGATCATCATAAAACATGGCTGACTCAATTTGTAAAACAGCAACAACAACAATGTCGGCTATTATCAATGTTGACCATGATCAAAGACGGGGAAGGTATACTCTGGTAATTACTCCAAAAAAATAATGACCATAAACTTACTTTGTAAAAGAAGCATTCTGAGAAACGATTTGAATGTGGGTTTAGAGAAGGGATTTTTTAAAATGTCAATCTAAAAAACGGTTCACATATGAAACGTTTCTTAGATTGTGTATTTCAGTGTGGATTATTCTCCCTGCGTGGACATAACTGTCGTCAGATTTTCGGCGATAGGCTTAACAACGCTACCAATATAATACGAAATATTTGAAGGTTAATTTGATTGCACATTATCTACATTCATATAGGATAACAACAATCGAACGGTTCCAAAAACCAAAGGCACACTTTTTATGGATGGGTTTGGCCTAATGACCACCAAAACCTTGGATACTCTTTAAGTCTAAAGTACATCGAGTTAAAATGACTTCCACTGGTTATTATGCTGTCTGTCATCCAACTCATCCCAAATCCATCTCAAAAACTACCTCCACATCAAAAATGCATACGTTCAATGCTGTTAACCTTTGCATGAAGCGTATCGTATTACAGCTTTCCACAGCCCCCCCCCCCACCCCACACCCCCACGACGCGATGACAAGCCGTAGCGGTAGTAGTGTAATATTTCGTCTGATCATTAGGGATGCAGTCGTTATCAATTATCATTTTAATTGAGAGATATATCATACGTGGCTCATTTTTTTGTGTAATTAATTTCCACCATCTGGGAAGACATTGACAGTGTGTGGACTTAAATAAGTGTATAATTTATGACCAGAATCTTCACACTGATGTTCATCTGATAGCTGTGTGTGTAATTCGATAAATCCAAGAGTGTTTTCGACTGGTCAGAAATACCCTTAAGCAAACGTGAACCTTGTATATCAATGCCTTCTGCATAAACACAAAATATATATATACAAATACAATTTCATTATGTTGGACAAAGACACAGCAGTCTCCTCTGTTGTTCAGCTTTGTTTATGGATTTATAAATCAGCAAAGCAGCGATACTCTGTGATTTAATTTGAGATCAATCTGAGCACAAATTCCCGAGAAAAAATTATTTTGTGCCAAGATTTAATTCAAATCTTCATCTCGGGGAACTTGAAAATGTACGTCTCTTAGAATTTAGTGCGAGGCAAGATTAAAAATGCAGGGTGTACGTGGAGGTCATTGCCCTGCCTCGCTATCTTAATCTGTTACAATCTGTTTCCGGTTTTTTTTTTGACGTGAAATGAAGAATGATTCCGAGGGACTGAGCTCACACCTGCCTGATGCAGTTTGATCAATCAAACTCAACTAAGTGCCCCCAAACGCTCATGCATGCAGCTCGATCTCCTCGAGGTGTTACAGCCGTGTCATGGCGCTCACCCCGGCCCGGCCTGCCGCAACTGCGCTCGGTACAACAACCTGACAGTAAAGTACTCTCACTGTACGAAAAGGTGGATTCATTATAGACGATAGTTTCAGTTTTGGTATTGTGAGTCAATCATTCAAACCACTTGCATGTCTTTAAATTTATACTAAATTTCTTGCGGGAGAACTTCAAATTGGATTCAAGCGAGAATTCCTTGAATATAACTGTCCGTTCGGCCGCCCGGTTCTCAAGACGGTGGAGGTAGAAATTTAATTTCTACCTCCATGCTCTATAAGGTAGGCCTACCACAAATACAGGCCAACTAACCTTGGTTCACAAAAAGAGTGACCTTGTACATGTACATTCCATGGTCTTTCTGGTCGGCAGCATACTACACTGGTCCTACGGGAAATGTGTTTACACTTTGTGTCATAATTTTCACAAAAATTCAAGTGCTAAAAAAGTAACAGCTGAACAAGTTTTGAAAAGTGCCCCCCCTTCTTCATATCAAAAGTTGATAAAAATTAGACAGTGCAACCGCCATAGAATATCAGATTTAAAGTTTCTTCCACTGAGCTGCGCACTAATCAGGCCTGCAGGAAGTCCAGGCTCTGCGGCGTCACAGGTCACAGGTCACAGGTCACAGGTCGCATGACCTAGAGAAAGTACAGACTTGCAAAGTAAATGCGATTAATATTGAAAGACAAAGTGAACGTTGAAATCTTTAAAACGTTGACGAAAATCATCTGGAATTTCGTCTTAGAGAGGGCAAGGCTATTGTCGTTTTGCGAAAAGCACTTAAATTAAAACATCTTAAAGTCTGTGGGAAACTTTTGAAGGGGCACCAAGGCAATGGCCAGAGCAAGGCCATCACGTTCTGTGGCCTCCGTGTAATTCCAAGCCTGAAATGAAATTCCATCATCGATATTAATAACGATGGTGTAAGTCTTCTTCATGGGCTGCCTCTTCATTTAAAATAGTTTTCATTGACAAATAGTTTCCAGATTCCTGTCCATAAGTAAATTCAGAAAATGAGTAAACAACATGTGCTCATCTTGACCAGAAGAAAATACCTTGAATTAATTTGACTCGAGCTTTGCAGTCACCTTCTAAATTTGTTTTCATGAGACAAACGCTATTACGTTTCGCTCCATGTGATAGTGATTGAATTATTTGAACATGCACGAAATTATTGCATGTCAAAGAAAGTTGTTACAATGCAGCAAATGTCTTGTCGTATAATTTGAAGAAACTGGAGGAAAACACCCATATTTTCAGGCAAATTTTTCCACCCGCTGTTACGTCGGGGATGGTTTAAACCTCATGTAAACCATGAAACAGTCGTCACCTGCACCGTTCCGTATCAAACGTGTCATTGTTTCGTCCAATATGATTTATCATGGGGCGGGATAATTAAACCTGGTTAAAAAATGACGCCATGTTAGCGGTCCTATAATTGTTATTTCATCCCTTGGAGGTGATATTAATATTTAGTCGGCGCTATTTCATGGTGTATCTGGTCGTGTCTGGAGTCATCGGTCTATGGCGGAGATGCCTACGGTGTCTCTTGAATAAGTAATTTACTACCATTATGACATTTTACCATCTTACAATACGAGAGGAACATGCTCAACCATCACCTGTCTCATCTATCTATATCACCTTATAGTTAAGATCTTTAAGACTGCACCCGGCAGGGAGTGTAACTTGAGGCTTGCTTTGGGGCTTGATTATAGAGTGCTGTATAATGATTTTAATTAGTGGTTCTCGTGAGTGTTGATTGAGACACCGGGTTAAGATTCAATCCATTAGTGGTGGATTGTTTTACATCGTCTACGATGTCTTCATAGTGATGACTGTACGTTCTTACTCTTGGGTTTTGAATAAGGACAAATTGACTAGAGTGGGATTTGAACCTGCAGCCGCCGGAAAAACCTGCAGGCGCTCTACCAACTGAGTCAGCTATGTTACTTAACTTTTTTTTGCTTTTTACTCCTCACTTGGTGTGTCCCATGCTTAGAATAACCAACCTGTAAAAATTAGGGCTCAATATTGGCCATCGAAGTTGCAAAAACCCCACACAATATGATACTTTTCTGGGAAGCGGCAGTGAGAGGGGCCACACTATTATAAGGGGATGCGACTTTGTTTTTCTTCAAATTGACCCAGTCAGTTTCCATTGTGGGTTATTATTTGGTTATGCATTACTAATGCTTAATGATTGCTGCATAACATTTATCAATCCCACATTTTTCATGATCGACTTCTGATGACGGCGCCACAATGAGAATAAATTATACTTATTACAGTTCACTGAATTTACATTGCGCTCTCTAAGGACTACCCCGTTCGAGGGGGCGTAACATTGACATTCAAGTTAAAAATCACGCAAGAAGAAATGAGCAAAAAGCTTAAACAAGCAGTCACCTAAAAAGACAGAAAAATACATCAAATATACCGGGGGACACTATGTTTATACAAACAGTGTATACAGCTGTACGGTCAGAAATTTCACATCACTGAATGCTGTTCTAAACGTTTAGAGTTGAATTTTGAGCAGACTTAAAGGCGGGGTGTAAACCGTCCTCACTTGGTGTATCCAAACATAATTACGCATAAAATAACTAACCTGTGAAAAGTTGGGCTCATTTGGTTATCGAAGTTGCAAGA
>CM021538.1:4285388-4303163 GCA_010994315.2 Pisaster ochraceus | reverse complement strand
TAATGTGTGCAAACTAATAAACCAACTGTCACATCTGACGCTACTCTTCTTTCCAAGTAGATTAATGTGACACACTTTCAAAGACCATTTGTTACGAGCTCAAACACCGTTCAGTCAACCCAATTTGTTTCCGTGTGAGCAAAACAAAATGGCCGCCTCAGTGGTCCGCCACGTGCAGTGACACAAAAAGTGGCCCACACACATGATAATTCGCTTTACCTTATAGAAGTATATCCCCCACATATGGACGCAATAGTAAAATGCAAAACAGATTTATAAATCTGCAAAGTCTGGTTGCTATAAACCATTGTTTCTGAAGATGGACACGTGCCCAATGGGAATTTCACCGCTACGTGACCGAAATACTAAATTAAACGTTACAATAAGTATTCCCAACCCGTTTACTCGGCAGTCATTACGTTATAAAGAGAAACATAACCTTTTTTGTCGGCAGCTACCTTCCACTCACCATAAGGTTTGTATGCGAATAGACTTGCATAAATAAATAATCTTTTTGTTCAAATTGCCATGTGATGTCAATGCACTGCACTGTCATTTGTATTTTACATACTTCAGTGCAGTTTCATTAGTTTCAGGCGTGAAGTGCGAGGCATCCATTTCCCCCTTTGTCCACTTGATGAAAATCAGGCTCATGTATGTTCGCAGACATTATTCTGCATTCTGGCGACATGACGTTATTAATCCAATATACATTTGGAGAACATTTATGTTAACTGTGTTGTTGGTGCTCGCTATGACGTAAACGAGTACTTTGACATCGGTCATGCGCAGTCGCAACCATTAGTGTAGTTATCGGATGACTGTATAGACAAATCCATTCATGTATCAACAACACGTTTGATCGTTGGTAACCACTAATTAAAATGGCACGGGTATATATATATATTCGCCGTGCGGGATCTTGATTAAAGCCACCGCGTATCAAACATCAGTGTCCATCAGTACTTTCAGATTTTCATATTTAGACCATTTAGACCAGACGAGTACCGGGACAAGGGTGTTATTTGCTCCCGCCAAACAGATTGAGGAGCACGGTCCCCGGTACGCCTGTCAATTGAGGCATCGGCAAACCTTCTTGAATTACATCTTAGATTTGCAGAAGGGTACAGTCAACCACAGATCTGGTGGATAATTCAACCACACACCAGGGCCTTCACACTCTGTCTATATCAAACTTGCACATGACTTGCGTTCAAAAATAAAATGAAACTCGAACTCACGTTCTTAATCATTCCGCTCCTTGAAAGAAATGTCTTGATTCCGCCAATGAAGTCTGCTCACGTTTTCAGAAAACCTTGAGACTACCTTGAGGCTATTCCTGAAACCAAAATAAGGAATTCATTGAAATAGAAATGATGCATATTTTTTTCCCTGCTCATATAGTTATTAACTTTCTCCTGAAACGACTATGGCATTGTAATGCAGTGTTCGAGGTTTTTACAAATATTTTTTACTTTCGCTTACAACACGTGTACTTGAGGATCGTTGCTGTTATCATTGGACTGTTCCTTGTGTGCTCTAGTATAGCTCTGAATCCATACCCATTGTATTTTAGATCGAGCTAACACAGAGCGAGGCTGAGAGTTGGCCTAAATCCATCCTGTTTAATGAAAATAATTCAGCAATGAAAATCAGCATTATGCAAATAACATATGAGATAATAATGTAGCCACAAAAAGTGACCTTGTTATATTAAAGTCACACTCTTTCAGGACGTCGGTCATGGCCTGTCTTCTTTAGGCAGCTCTATGATATATTGGACCCTGTTTGTATTACGAATCCAACATTCCCACAATGTTATCCTTGCGAACAATATATATGTTTGACTCTGTACTGAACGGCAAGTGTGTATAGACGACAAGTTGACACATTTAGCATCTAATGCATCACAACGAGAGATGGGATTATCGAAAGTCTCAACATTGTCCGAGCTTTGTCCCCGGAAATGTAGGTTTAATTTTCCACTCGGATGTCCATCAACAATGCTCCTTAAAGCATCTCACCTGCTACATGCGTTAGGAATACTTCCCGCCAGGCCTTCATGTAAATAACATACTTACATCCTGCCCCGCAGCCTCTTTCCCCTTCACTCATGAATGCCTAAAATGTAGGTTAAACATTGTTGGATCTAGGGTTTCACTTGATTGATTTTTTTTTAAATATGGAAATGAGTTACTGAGGGCGTGGTTTGATTGATGAGGGTGCTGTTAGGGCCTTGTCACACAGGGCAATTTTTTTTACAGCCAACAAGGGGGCAACCAACCGCACTGCATGCAAAATGAGCTCTTCGGTTGTACAGCAGACTTTTTTTTCCAATCTTATGTTACTGCCCCCAAGAAAATTTTGAAGAAATTAACATGTGACTGATTTTTCTTCTTCTTGGAGATTGCCTGGAGCTGGTTGCCAGTAAATTGCCCCGTGTGATATGACCTTAAGCAGAACATTATGTCTTAAGAATATATTTCTCAGCAGAAATGAGCGGGAAACCAGTCGCAAATTGTACACGTGACATGATAGTTTGGCTGGTAGCCTAAGTTATTCTGGTAAGCATAATTTTGATGTGCTTAGCTACTTTTTTGTGCTTAAGCAGCTCTATGGAATTGGGCGGTGATCGCTATTTTGATCCTTTTAGAACAATCAGATTACAAATGTTGAACTATAAGGCAAATTAGGTTTTGGAACCGGTCAATTACTATATTCCTGCATACATGTAGGTATAAGCGTTAGTGAGATTTCGCCGAAAATCCGGAGCGGTTATGTCCACGCAGGAAGAGTAATCCGTAATAGGAACACACAAACTGAGAAACGTTCCTGACGGTAACGTTTCTCAGATTGAAATGTTTTTGAATCCCGTTTCTCTAAATTAACTTTCCTTAGAAGTGAGTTTTTTCTCAACATAAGTTTTTGTGGTCATCATTTTTTTGAAGTAACTATCGAAGGTAAACCCCCTGTACAAGGTCATACTATTTTCTCAGTGACTTTATTCACATGTTTCTATTTTGTCTGAGACCATCTCGAGCCACGCACAGTGTCCAAAATCGTTTACCCTTTTGCTCTCCAACAAGTTCACAGTGGCATATCTAAATAATATGAATACAAATCTATTTATACAAAAAAATAAAACCTGGCAGAAATAATCTTGATCACGGTGTGCAAATACCCTCCGCAATATCTCAAGACCACGGGCAAAAATATTCTTCATTGCAGAGCAAATTTCTTTAGAAAAACATCGAAGATGACATCCCAGAATAGAACGTTCCCGTTCTGTCCCCTCCAGGTCTCAAATTCTTCAACCAGAAATGTTTTTGTTTTTTTCCTGAAGAGACTGGGGATATTTTCTCTACCGCATTAAGACAGTAATGTGCTGACTTCACTCAGTTAGAATCGAATCCAGCAGAATGGTTAAATTGTAGCTCGGCAAGTGCCTCTATCATAATGAGATAAAAACCCAAACCATTCCAGTCATTGCATTAAAGATTCTTGGCATAGCTGTTTTTTCCCCGGAGGGGAGCTTAACGCCTCCGGGGAAATAAGAGCCCCTTTTCCTCGATATAATCTGCGACATGTTAAATACAAGTTGATTGCACTTGCAGTGCATGAATACGGCAATAAAAAATGGTACAGCATCAGATTTGTCTGATCCTCGGAATAAAAATATTAAGTGACAATCCATGCAGCGGAAAACACCTCTGTCTAATCCGACAAATCGCGTATATAAATAGCCCTGGCTTAGGCTTGTACAAGACTGTCAGGGTTTTACCAATGAGTTACACGTCATCTTACAACTTGGCATTCTTAAATGTTGTGAGAATTGAGCAGAGAGGAGAATGCTTCCGTCATCTGCAAGAATACGACCCCTTCAATGCGATTTATTTACTTATTTAAAAACTTCACATTAAACACATGTAATTGCGTTCCAGTGTGTATTTAAACAATAAAAACCTAAGGTTCAAGTTAAAAAAAAAAGGAAATAAAAAGAGAACACTCAAAAGATAAGCTCCAGCAACAACAACACCAGCAGCATCAGCAGCCCACCACAAAAAAACACACAATGAAAACCTAAACAACAGCAACAACAGCAGCACCAACAACATCATCAACAACAGCATCAACAACATAATCAACAACAGCATCAACAGCAACAGTAACGACAGCAGCAGCAGCAGCAGCAGCAGCAACAACAACAACATCATAGAACAACATACATCAGGCAATACAAAAATGCAGCGAGGACATGGCCAAATCTAACGCGATAGGGGACTATTTATTGAAACTGGAGTTGAACAGGTGGCATACATTAGGTAAAATTGACGTTTATTTAAACGTTTAATTATCAAATGACAAGAACAAAAATTATGCAGTCTTTTTCTCAATACACGCAGTAAAAGACAATTTTGCAAATAAACTGGTAATTTATTTAGATTTCTGTTCGAAAGAAGCGATTTTTTTTCTCAAATCGAACATCTATACAATAATGCCCTGGCACGACCTATTCGTGAAGACGCATAAAAACAAATAGTTGTCTCGTTGATTTATATAATAAACAGACGCAGTGAAATCCACCGAAGCTTGGCGGACAAAACCAGAGGTCATAGGTCAATTATAGATTGACATGATAATAATTGATCTAATAACATTGCTGACATTTAACGTGTGTTTTGATGTTGCTTGGTTACAGCACGTTCAGCCCACAAGGCGCGAGTCGTCTATACCTTGTGCTGCCGGGTGCTGTTTGTACAACCCGTTTTACAAGTAAAATGAAAAAATAAAAATACAATAAATACAATTTGTTTAAGTAGATATTCACCCAATGGATGCATGAAACAATGCAGTTGTCTCATTTCGATCACACTTTGTGATTTTGCACTCTCGGACAGAGTGACCCGTGTTATTTCCAAGCTGTGATATCTATTCTGTATGTAAATTCGTTCAGCCAGGGTGATTCCAACAATACTCAAGGCATATGCACAACACATGACTGTCGAATTCAAACTTCAATTTTTATAACACCCAAAGGTGCCATTCAGAATAGTCGATGTTACAAAATCTCGGTTGTTTTTTCGAATTTCTTTTTGACCCAACCAACCCACCCACCCCAAACTTCGATTTTTAAAAATATTGAATGGCTTCATAATATAATCTATACACTGAAGAACAAAGTAGTGCCCCAAACTTTGTAGTTTAATCAGGAGTTAAATTGACAATCTTGGCCAGCTTGGTACTTGTTCTTCTTCTTTTTCGTGTGGTAATTTACATACTTTTTATTTCATTTTGTTTTTACTGAATCTCGATTTTTACAGTTAGCTTCAGCATTAGCTTTTCCGAATGGCCCCTAAATGCACGGTACTGCGCTGGCAGATACCTTAAAGCAATACGAAGTATGTGTTTTTTGTGTTCGTCAATCTCTTTATAGATTGATTTCTCTTTGTGGACTGCGGCATTTAAAAAAAGAAAAAAAAGAAAAGAAAAACAAAACCACAGTTGAGAGGCGTTTTCTCCGTCGGATCTGCCCTTTCTATTACATGAACCCCCCCCCTAATGCACACTATCTGAGGTATGTAGTTAGATACTGTAAACTACGTGCATTACATGGGTTTGGATAAACACTCCAACCTGTAACTGTCGTCATACGATAACACGGAATCTCGATGAGTGCGGTGGATGAATCGGGCGCGCTGCGCACACACAATGCAAACATTCATGAAATTGCCTTGCTCTGGTTGGAAATAAAGGTCACCGAATGAATTCTTTGGCAATATAGGGCAGTTCCATCTAGATTGGTTCTCAGTACGCTGAACAACGGAATACGTGACAGGTTTTTAAAAATATTCAAAGGTTGTGTGATTTCAAATGCTTGGCACTCAAGAAAAGTGACTCTATGAAAGTCTTATTTTACTGAGTTTAGTTTGCTTTAATTTCTCCCCACTTTAATCTATCACCACAAGATGATTTGTCATTCGATCGGCATCGGTAAGAGATCGGGTTAATGTCTTTAAAATATAGTATCACCGATATGTAAAACTAAAAACATAAACAATACTTTCATCAAGTAATTTATTTTTTGGCAAGCTGTTGTAAAACCTTCTCAGGTACTTACTGCTATTCACGGTTTATGCATTGACCTGTAGACAATTTCAAACTACACAAGTATTATTATACAGTAGGTCGAATGTTGATGGCCTCAACAGGGTACTTTCAGGTGCTTTAAAAAAACAAAAGAAACAGATGTAAGGCAAATTAAATTTCATTTTAGCCTAGAGGGCGATAATCAGAGATCGATTTGATAGTTTGCAGTTCACGCAATACCATTTTGAGGACATATTAACAAAGGTGTTCGGCTGCTTAATTCGCTATAGGTACAAATATATATTTCTTAAATATTGAATTAATGTTCATACTTTGGTTTTCACTATTGAACACACCACACAACCAACCTTTGAAAATGTCATCAAACTCTGTGGTTATAACGAATAACCCGCGGCATGTCACAACCATACGAAGGACGAAGCGATTGCGGTGAAGAGGATATTAAGTGCCACGACTGGGAACCGAACCTCACACTCTCTAGCAACACCAGAACTTGAGTCCGGTGCACTGGATCGCAATGACAAAAAACATCGTCAAACTAAAAATATCAATCACCGTATGACATAACTTTGTCTCACGAGTGAAAACGGATTTTTTTCCCGATGCAATCGCCAAAAATTTGACAGTTTTTTTTTTCTTTTTTAATATTTAAAATGTCTCTTAATAACCCCGTATCGACGTGTGCGGTAAGTTTTATTTGTAAGTGCATTAAAATGCACAAGCTTGGTTATATACCGACTTTATGGTTGGAATACATGGAGTCGGAACGATGCATGAACATTTTAGGTAGCTTTCATTTCAAAACGGTTTACACAAAACAAACAATTCAAATGTTTGGATGGGTTCACGCTATACACCGTTTCATGCTGCACCATACCTAAACAGTAAACGCAAAACAGATCTACAATATAAATACAATCATCAATATTCCCTTGACTAACCCCACAGCCTGTTCTTTACATTATTTGCCTCTACTATTGATTGACAATTTTAAAGTCCACGGTGCTAACAAATAAAAGGAAATTGAAGGAAGTGGTGTCTTATGCAGTGCGTGCTAAGTATGGACGCATAAGCGTATTGATTAACTCCTTGTGTTATTAGTCGAAACCAAGACGTCTTGATCCAAAGGTTGAATTTGTCAGGGATAATTGTGCTCCAGACGTCGGGTAGTTAACTAATTAAATAAAGTGTTCGTCATTAAATAATGCACTGCAGACAAGATAATGTACAGGTAAGAGTTTCGGCTGCATCTCTCGACCGGAACGATTCCGGATTGACGTCGCGCGATCCGGTGTTCGGAACGCTGCTTTCGAACACGGAGTGCCCATCACGCAGGGCGGGTGGGAATGTCAACAACGCAACAGTGTGTATTTAAAACCCTAAATAAACACGGTCCGTTCAGGAACTTTTTACTGATCAAAATCATCATTAAAAAAACCCCAACAACATGGTTACTCTCGGCGGCCAAATAATTTGTTCAATGTTGTGTTTTAATGAAACAGGTTTTCACATTTGAAGACTTCAATAAAAATAAAAAAACATGCGGAAGCTCCAAGCTAAAAATCGTTAGCAGATCCTTGGGATCTGGAACGGAAACCTCCCCCGCACGCAGTGTAGGCGTCTGAATAACATGATCAGGTACTACAGCCCTTCCCCCGACACGCCTACCCCCGCCCTGCCCCTTGACCACACACGAGCTACAACAAATTTCCTTATGTCATAATCAACCTTTTGGCAGCATGCAAGCGCGCAAAACGGCTGTGTTATTTTTGTTTATAAACAGTGTCATTGCAAATGTATATTTCGGACTTACACATGTTGACCACCAGCGCAATTCATAAACCACAATAATAGTAATAATACTTCAGTAATAAAAACCTCGAAATATTTGAATAAATTTAGACAATTAAAATTACAGCAAATGCCCTCCTGACCACCTCCAACGGAAATATGTCCGTCCACGTCTCGAAGATGCGGTACCACTCAGTCTGGAATGGCAACATAAAACAAGTTCAGAGATTGGAAAGAATCTCGAAGCACGTAATCAAGCTCATTTTTAGGCAATGGCTATAGAATCTCATCGCAATTGACGGAGCATCATGCGTTTAGAATATTTTCTTCGGAGTTCGCCACTAAACGGAATATGTCTTATAGGTCTCTCCAAAACGAGTCAGATGATTCATCGCAAAAATGATTTGCTACCAAAAGCGAAATGCAAAAAGAACAGGCTCATCAGAGACACCATAACTTATAATATTATCAATTTATTAATACTTCTACATAATAAAAAACCCAACTATTTTTAAATTATCTTTTCATCAACAGTGTTGATTATTAGTATTACTGATGAGAACTTTGACAAATTGTTTTTCTCTTAATGGTTTCCCTTTAAAAATAAGTTTTCTATTGTGTCTACATTTTTGCTGGTTGAAACTTGTTTGCACTAAGCTTTCAAATTTTAAAGCTTTTTGCATACTATATTCACAAAAGATATTGTGATCTTGTGTTATAATACCTAAGGTCTTTCGTTCGAAATGCTTTCTCCCTTTTAATTGAATTGTTGTACATTTTGATGTTTAATTCAGCCCCTGCGTTGCCTCGTCTTCGTTATTCAAGCGACAAATAAAATGAATCAACCAACTTATAATAACAAAACCCGATTATAATCGTCATTGAACCTCAGGCAGAAACCTGCTTTGACATAATGATGTGCAAAACATATACCGCTAACGAGTCGTCCTTGAAACTCTTCTTTGTTTTAAGAGCAGACCACCTTATGTCAAAAAGCTCTCTGAATAAATATTCACAATTTGCTTTGTAGATCGATTTTTTTTGCAATAGTCAACTCCATGCAAACCAGCTGGGCTTTTGCTGGAGGGTCACGTTATATACCGTAGTGCTGTATAACACAAACTTAATGTGCATTTAAAGGGAAATTATACGCGGTAATAAACTACATCGAAAACTAAACAAAAAACCCAAATAATTTCAATCCGAAACCTCGCTAAAAGTTAATTCAAGCAGAGAAATATTCCGTCTGAATATATATTGAAGAACATTATTAAAGCTTGTAATTTGTGTTTGAAAGCTGACCAATGACTACCGGTACTGTTTAGATGATGGGGGAAAACAATGCTGGTCTTATGCCTATGAGATCAGCAGCGGTTTACTTTGGTGTGTAAACGATTATTCGCAAATATTTGCTTCAGTTTTGTTTTTCGATTCTTCGGAAACGATGCTTTTTCCTTCGGATGGGACATTAAGCCGTAGGTCCCGTGAACTTGGATTGGTAGTGCACGTAAAAGGAACCATCAGAACACTTATCGTTGAAGAGTAGGTGTTAACCCTGGTGTTTCTGGTTCACATAGCAAGCACCCTTGTTTACAGGTTTCCCCAGGCTTGGAAGCTACAGTGATTAAGTTCACTTATGAGGCATCCTTGGTTTCATTACCAGACATTATAATAACATGTATACATAATCTCCCTTTATGAGTTGGTAGTGGCTCCGAAAGAAACCGTTGGTTTGACAACTCGGCGTTTTGATCAGTATACAAAGTTTCAACCCCAACTTCTCTTTGTCCTCCCAACGTTTTGACATATTGTTTGCTCTAGCGACGTCACCATTGGTTTTGTAAGCGAAGCGAGGACGTCTTCGGTATAATGTCAAAACACCCATGTCCCATTTGTTAACAAAGTCCTCGATTTCAAAGGGTATAGAGGGTGAGTCCGAATTGATGTATACGGCTACGGCTACGGCCATCACCGTCTCATCATTCGTTAAAGTATAAGACGTTCTTATAGCAACAATCGTAGCCGTAGCCATCTATTAAGATACGGCCTAACGCTAATTATGTTGTTCCCAAACACAAAAACATAGGAATAACTGAGTTTCATCATGTCAACTCGCCCTTGTAATCGGTGTACGAAAAATGCATGATGTCATTCTGATATGCCATACACATTCATGAATTCCCTATTGAAATGCACTGTGATTAACCGACAACGATAATCGCCTATCAAGAGCTGTGTTACCGTACAAGAGTTATTTCATGGGTGAAGCGTTCAGAAGACAATGTAATACAAAGTTGTATACAGAACCTTTTCCCACGTGACTGGCAGAATCTAACATAACAATTTGAACACTGATGGCGCCATATTAAGAGTTTTTTTTCACTCTGGCGCACGTGTGCTTTCTCCACATGACTATGTTCTGCCTCAAAAGGGGATTCCCCACTGATCCCCAGCTATGGCGATCCACACATTGTCTATTATCTCCAAAGGATGACCTTAATCTCTCCGAGATAACGTGATATTTACCCGAGCATCCACTCACTGGCGATATCACAACATGGGGGACTAAAGTTTCCCGCGCTCTCTTAAGTCCCAATAATAAGGGGCCGTTCAAGTCTGACCGCGACTGAACACATTGTGGGCGACACTCTAAATGATGTTATCTTAAAGTGTGTGAGAAAACAGGTCCACGAGTCATGCGTCTCAGTGACTCAAGTCATAGCCTAGCAGAACTACGTATTCCTTGAATGATAATTGGAATTGGGAGGGGGAATTATTTTGCCAACCTGATCAGTGTGAATTCTTGTTTTGCACGAGGTAGACGTCATACGTAGCGGCACAGCAAGGCAGCTAATTAAAAGCAAACTATCTTCACGCCAGAGGTGTTTGTTTTGACGGTTACGGGAAGGCAACGCACGCATGGGGTATCAAAAGTTTCTTTGCGCTTTTTAAATAAACTATTCTGTACGCTCTCATGGTTGGGCAATGTATTTGACGAATCCTTGAGCATGAGAAGTACATTTTTCAGAAATGTGTCTTTTTATAATATTAAAAACCCCGAAAATAGCGCAACGACAAACTGCTTTGCTTAACTGACAGAGCACTTGCAGAGCTCATTTTTTTAAAATAACAAAGTGAGATAATAATCTGTTCACCAGAGTTACTAATCATGTCCATGCCCTAATCATTATAACTTTTACAATTTTAGCATTTAATTAATATGTCATATGCACAAACGCCATCTTAAAAATATACCGCAATGCATCTTGGAAAAAATGAGTACAGTTGAAGAATAAACCAAGCTGTCAATACGGACACCATTCCGCAGTTTACATGTAACTATATAGACATGTCTATCGTTGATAAACAAACCACGCAGGTTGGCATGGACGGCCGAATGTTAGCAAAACGTTCAAAGGTGTGAACAGAATGATGTTGTGACAAAATTCATCATTGTCTGCAAACTTTCAATTAAATAAAATACCTCGTAATGATAGGTTGCTTTGTTTCCAACAAACTCAACACTTGAATGTTGTTACAAACTGTGGATGTCTGTTTTTGTTTTGCATTTATGGCTTTCCATAGTTTTCAAACCAAAAACTCGGGCTGTGACGTTGCAATTAAAGGTCTGTAGACTGTGCAAGTCTCGCACGTATTCGAACATTTTTGGGACCACTGTGGTCCCACGTACATTGCTTTAACGGGTTAAAGAAACAAACTCACGCGCTTTAACGGATCCCAAATGTTCGAATACGCGCGAGACTTGCACAGTCTATACGACAGGAATTACAGTTGTCTGCCGCACTGCTTCAAAATCAGTGCACCATGATAGTTGCCGGTGTTGCTTGGACCCAGATTTCACCCAGAATCCGTTGCGTGCCGGTCATGCGCAATGGGACATGCATATGGGGCTATTTCAGTTTAACATTTTAATCATCTTTTATGCTAATTGTGGTCATTATTTGTTTGTAATGGTAGAATTGGCTCCACGTCTGCTTTTGCCTCACAATAAAACCACAATTTTCATCCACATAGGCTGATGGATCAGGCTTCTAGACGCCCAACTGTAAAAGACAGACAATAACTTACCATTGACATATATAGGCCATACACTCAATCATATTGTAATAAGATGAGCTATTATTTAGCAGTATCTTATAACTTAATAATGTGCGTTACTTCTTTCCTTTATGTGGTAACTCGAGAGACTGTTTCGACGAGTCTGACTTCGACACAGCACTCAATTGGTGAGACTCGCCCCATTTAACTCTTGACCGCTTTTACATTGAAATCAAATCGTCTGAAAAAGCCTTTTCGACCCTTTTTCCCCCCTGCCACAGAATTCATCTGACAAGGAGATCTGAGCTTGCGTGGTAAATGCGGAATGAATGGACGCACGTTGGAGAGAGAGTCTCTTGTCAGCCCAGTGTTGATTACTCAGTGAGGTAAACATATATTCAACTCACAGGCTGAGTTTGGAGGAACCATACGTCTACGGTAGCAGTGTGCTGGGAGTGAACGCGTGGCAGTACTAAACGTATTCGGTTTCTACTCCAATAATTTACAGGCGACCAGGGGACCCAATTGGATTCTTGTTTAGTTGGATAGCTGTTAATATTTGACGGTGGGTGAGAGGGGAGTCAACTTGCCCGAGAGTTATGACTAATTAATATTGGAGAGACATGTTTTATCAAGACCTCCGTACTTGAGGTGGAGAGACGCCGTTAAATACATACGCTGTAGACGTCCAGCTCGCAGAGAGCTGAACTGAATCGATCATCCAGAAATGCGACTTTATGGATCAGGATAAAGAGCGGGAAACATAACAGCACATTGGGGTAAACGCGAGGGAAATATGCCCATTGAAATCGTCTGCAAATATATTTGTGTTTGCTCGGACGCCCCTCGTCGTCTTGGCTCATCTAGTAATTTACCGGAAATATTTTCCCTTTTTTACAACGCCTGAGTGACTGCATAGAAACGTGAATCTAGCGAGAGAATTTAAGATTTGTGTTTCAGTTGTCGTTCAAGTGGAATATTTAGTAAGCTATCGTCTAGCAACGATGGCATCCAGCACACATTCTGCTTGATTTAACTCAGGCTGTCTTAATGCACGACAGACACACATATTATACTGTCATTGCTGTATGCCTCAACTATAGCCACAATCACACTGTAGCATACAAACTCTGTGTTTGATTAGAACCAGGTGGTGTTTTTTTTTATAACAAGGGATGATTTCATGGTATGTATTCTGGTAATTTTGTTAATGGATAAAATCATTACAAGCTCATTAACTGTTAATTATGTGATTTAGACTGCTGCACGAACTATCGGCTCGACATCGCAATGTCGACGTTATCCCCGTATATCCCGGAACCACACCCGGCACCAAACATTGCTGCCTTCGACTCAGCCTCTGGACTCAGTTCACCCATGGGTGATTTGGAGACAAAGGGCATCACAAACGCAGGAGAGACAGAGGAGATGTCCAATATGACCAGCATGGTGGCGCTTTTGCCCAGCGTGAGCGTCATAACACCCATCACAATGATGGGAGTAGGGATATTCGGTAACGTCATAGCCTTAGGGATATACAACTGCTCGTGTACTGCCCATCGTAAACTCCCTTTCTATGGCTTACTACATGGACTTCTCTGGACTAATATCGTTGGATACATAGCCGTGTACCCGCTCATAATTGCCGCCTATCTTAACGATTTGCAATGGATTGGCGGGAGTCACACGTGCAACTTTCAAGGACTGTCACTTCTAAGCTTTGGCATGTCCACTTCACTGCTGGTCGGTTGCATGGGGTTCGAACGCTTCCTAGCTGTATGCAAGCCCCAGCTTCATGCCAAGCGAGTCGAGAGGAGGAAAATCCCGTATCTGATATTCTTAGTGTGGGTGTTTGCCGTCTTCACAGCGTTCATGCCTATCGTAGGGTTTGGTGAGATGGTTCAGCATTATCCCAACACGTGGTGTTTCGTAAACTGGCGCCATCAACAGACCGTTGGCAAACTGTATACCAGTATCCTCGCAGCTGAACTCTCTGGTGTGTTATTACTTGTTGGCTCCTGCCTGGTGTCCGTCGTTGGGATGACTATATTTAGAGCTCTGTGTCTGAAACATGGACGTCCCGGTGATATTGTGGAGGTAACCGGAACAGCAATCAGGCGCCTATCTATTCGGACTGCCAGACGTCATGGGATTAGCCCTGCTATAACCTCGGTGTGGCTGACCGTACATTACGTCTTATTCGCCTGCGCAGTACTAATCTGTGTAATTCCAATCGTGGTAAGTTTAGCTAATTCAAGTGTTCCATTAGACCACTGTACTGATGACGTCATGGTTTGTTTATTACATTGCTTAAGTGCTGTCACTGGGTACTGCATTTCCGACAGTTGAGCAGAGACACAATGGTATCCCATTTTTCTGCAAAGTGGTAAACAAACTGACGTCACCGGAACTAAGGTCTGTTCTTCCAAAAGTTCGACGAAAATAGTGATTATTTCAACCAACACAACTACACGTGTTCTCTGTATCAACGATTTGAGGGTTGTTTTAAACCATTTAAAAAAAAACCACAGCTTGGGCTTGGGCTCCGTCCACCAGGGCGCAGTTTCATAAAGCCTGTAAGCACAAAAAACTTGCTTAGCAGAGAAAAACTCTTGTTCAGCAGAAATAGGTAACCAGCCAACATTCCATAATTTTGTTACACTGTTACCATCGGTACCCCGCTCAATTTTGCTTAGTAAAAAAAATCCTTACCAGAGTTTTATGCTTATTAAAAGCTTTAATGAAATTGGGCCTTGGTCGAGCCCCGTAAAAGAAAGCGCACACTCCAAACAACCGACGGGGACTAAGCCCAAACCCAAGCCCAAGTAGTGGAGACAAAAAGAGCCTTCGCCTATATAGATGTAATAGATTCAGATCTGCACAGAAACTACTGTACAATAGAAATAGTAAAACCCAACAATTTAAAAAAACATAGAGCCAAGGTGCTGCAGTGTACAATCTGATATTTCTATTTTAAATGTTAATTCGCATCTCTATCTTTTCTTTAATCCTCTCAATTGTCCTTCCACCAGTTGAGAATAATCATGAATGTGTCAGGCCAACCGGAGAATCATTTTGCAACCTTTTTAGCCATGGGCTATGCCGAGTGCTTCCCCGCTGCTGCCCCATGGATTTACATGCTGTTTCACCGTCAGTTTTGGAAGCGCGTCTTACCGTGTTGCTTCTCCAAGAAGCTGACAAACTCCAACGGTATCCATGCCGTCAATTACTACCACCGACCGGTATCAAGGGGTAGTGACATCCACGGTCCAGAGGACCACGAAGACGGGAATGCAAACAGTATACTGCCCAACAGTAACGGGGATGATATGAACACGTTTGGAGTTATGACTGAGGAGGGCTCCACGGCTGATATTTTGACAATAAGAAACGTGGCTCGGCAGAGCACGCACCCAATGAGACAAGGGTCGGTTGAGGCCACGCCGTCTTGGCAGACTTTCGCGGAGGCGCCCAACTCCAATAAAAGGTGGGTATCAATATGCTCTATTGGATGTTCAAAATGGACACCTTGTTTTTAATGACAAGGATACTTTTGCTTTGCTGGGGATGAATAGAACGAAGAGCCATCCCAACAGCTTTATTCCACGTACTGCATCCATTTGGAACTCCTTGCAATTGCCTGGAGCATGTTTCCCTCCACATCCTAGACTGTTTTAAAAAGGAGGAATATCAATTCCTGCCTTCAGCTCCCCTGAGTTATTTCATCTTAAATCTTTTCTTCGGTGTAGCCCCTTATTAAGGGCCCAGAGCGACAAGAGTGGCTTGTAGCTTCATTTGGGCCGAACTTGCATTTTGAAGCAACACTGACGACAACAACAGCACTTGTCTATGTTTATGTCTTTCCTGATGTTTTCCTCTATCTTAGAAACAACAGTACATCAAAAGTACCACCGAACCGGGACCACTCCAAAGACTGCTGTCCTCCTCATCACGTGACAGGCCACAAGAACCACCACTGTCCTCATGGCAACATAGCCCGCGTAGAATACCACGCACTCGTGCGGATGATGGATGAGGGCTCGCACACAGAGGGCGCTATTGACGATACTTCGGATCTGGCTAAAGCATGTACATTTGGCAAGGAGTCCACGATCTAATGGCCAATCACGAATCGTTTTTAGGATCCTGCTTTAATAGGTCAGATATTTTTAAGGGAGTCGGCACAACCACTTATTGGCCATGTTTTTTAGTCGTCGGACTATTTTTTGTAATATTATGTGTTTACTTCAACGGAACAGGCTGAACGTTTCTAAGTTGTTTCACTTCGGAAATAGCTATAAATTATTATGAACAAATCAAAGATTAAGCATTTTAAAAACCGTTAAAGTAGTTAGTTATAGAATTTCTCACGTAAATTGCATGCTGTATATATCTACACAACAGTAAATAATTGCATGAAGTAAATAAATGGGAACTTAAATGTTAATCTTACTTTATTGAAGTCTACAACTTGCAGACTTTAGTGGACATTGTTGGCAAAAACAAAAACAAAAACAAAATCGACGTTGACTTAACTGGATTTCGAAACATGTTTCTTAAAATACAAACGTTGATATGGTTTACACAAACTTTAAACTTGTATGCCTTTCTATTGTCCAAAGCCCGAGGTTTTGCAAATGAAAGTTGGGAAAACTATGGGACGCCATGAATGCAAAGCAAAAACTGACAGCCAAAGTTTGTAACAATGTTACACAGATATTCAAAAATAAAGTTGACTTTGTTAGAAACAAAGCAACCAACCATGGGATGTTTTTCTTTTTAATATTGTACGTTTGCAGAATTGAATGTTGAACTTAGTCACGCCATCTGTTAATCATGAATGAATATTTTGCTAACATTCGGCCGTCAATTACAACCGGCCCCGGTTTGTCTACGCCCTTTTCGAAACTGGCAGGGATTCCACTTAGGCTCTGGCTTTCGGCTCCATCAGTACTGTAGGTTGAAAGCGTACATATTTTGGTATGGTTCATCAAACAGGCGGACGGTTCGTTAACCAGCAGAGCAGAATAATCCACGCCGTGGTATCGACAGTGGCCGTAGAATAAATCCGCTTACTAGTTCATTTATGTGTTGATTTTTGTACCATTTATCCCACTTCAAAAATGTGGATGGTTGAATACCCTATTTTGAGTCCTTAACTTCACTACCCAGTTTTTGTCGTAGGATTTAAAATAATGAAGCTTCTAGTGCAGGGAATCAACCGGTATTCCGCAGCATTATTTGTTATTAATGTATTTCTTCGCAACACGGTGCTGGACCACCGTCTGTGTGTAAACTCGCAATGACTTTCCATTATGGAAATAAAATAACATCGAATATCGAATGAATTAATTTTGATATTCAATTAAGCTAATAATGGTTGTTTTAAAAAATATAAACAAATAGTTATGCACAAAAAAAGAACAGATTGGACACGGCAGTTATTGGAACTTATGGGCGAGCTGGTGTTGCAATGGCCAGACCAGTCTAGCGTTGCTCCATCAATGACCATTGTTCGGTCATAACAACAGAGGGCGCTAACCTCTGGCAACTGTGTTTCCCAGCTTGGTCAGCTGCAAGCTGTTGGTTTTTGTGCGCATTGTTATTATCCGAATTATGTTTACTTAATTAATTATTACAGTCACAATATACTTCTTGAACGAAAGAAGAAAACAAATGTACAGTATTGTAAGTTTGAAAATTGTACTTTACGGTCATTTTGTGAAGGTAGTGGTTGAGAGATGTGGAAATAAATTTATTTAAATTCTTGGAATCAAAATGTATTGCAGGCCTTTTTTGTGATTCACACTCAGGCAC
>CM021538.1:4164726-4176049 GCA_010994315.2 Pisaster ochraceus | reverse complement strand
TTTTTTTCAAATTCAAGTTCAAATTCATAAAAAAATGAAGATAAAACCATGTAACAATGCCCCAAATTGCAGAGTAGGGCTTTTAAAACCAAAGATATTGGGCTTCATGCTCGCAAGTTTTCGACCTCGTATGCTTTCGTTCAGGTTTTTTTCTCAACAGCCTATCACATCCCTGCTCCTGAAAAAGTTGTGTAACTTCAGTATGCAATGAATGGCACAGTTTGATTAGGCTTGTGAACGATCCACTCTATGCACCGGCTCAAGCATGGCGACCAGCAAAACCTGCATCAAGTTATAGAGTAACTGGTCCCCACTCGTTCCACTTAGTTTTAACTGTATGACCGCGTAAAACACCAGTCATTTGAAGTGAAATGACGCCAAAATACTTGCGTTCTCATGCGCACTACTAAAGCGCCCTACAAGTGCTCGAAAGTTTTTAACCTGCATACCTGCAAAGCAGTCACTTGTGGGAGCCATTCAGAGTTGTTTGTCATAGTCGTCATTTGATGCAGTACAATTAAGGGCACACACGGTTAAGCTAACATCTTCGATTTTCTCCCATTCAAGTCATTATATCCAAACCGAGGCTGGAATGCAAAATAGTCTGGTTCCTTTTTTGGGGCATCAGTGTCCACGATCGGGACAGCACACAGGGAACTTGGTGAACCTTTGTCACTCTTCCCAACAGACGATCCAGCTGAAGCGCCAAGCCCTGGAGGCCTTCAATGAAACCGTCACGGTCTTCACAGAGCAGCAGGAGCTCCACGAACGGTATCACAAAGACTGCCTCCCCCAGGAAAGAGAACAGCTCATGGAGAACTTCGCCCTGTTGCAGCAACGCTTGGGGGAGATCGTCGCGAGTCGGAAGGCCCTGGAGGAGGAGCTCAAAATGGAGGTGGATGCCAATCGTGAGCGGGACCGGACCATGAACAGTATCAAACCACAGATTCTGGACTTGCGCAAGCTGAGGGATCAATATGTCATGTAAGTTAATCTTTGTAGTCCTTTGGGATACATTTGTTTGGCTGCTGTGGATTTGTTGGCTAGAGAGCGAGGGCATTGGGGATTAGGAACGCAAGCCCCAAGCGTGATGATGTGTTCTTTGTGTCGTAGAATGGATGTTTTCTATGCTTAGGTTGCCTCCAGGAAAATACAATGCTCCTGTCAGGATATCTGTCCCCCCACCTGTCCCCCAGTCTCTTTGAGTCCCCCCCCCCCTCCTCCAACATTCATAATGTACCATTCAGGCATGGGATTTCTCTGGATTTTTCCTGATTTCATGCTTTTCTCAAAACCTCTCTGAGCTTTCAAATTTTCTTGAAAGAAGAAAAGCGGTCACCAGAGGGAGAGAGAAATAGTCCACATTGTGTGCCAACCTGTAGTTTTGTATTTCTGGTGATGCACAGAGTCTGTAAAACCTCCTGAACTGTAACATCTGGGAGGTCCTAGGTCTAGATTAAGGGGGGGAGGACCCAAGCAAGCAAGCAAGCCGTTTTCAGGAATTTTTTTACAATTGACCAAATCTCATTCCTGACCATGACTCTTGCTCTGTGCCACTCCAGCATCAGTCAGCGATGAGAGAATATAGCTGGATTGGGTTACCATGGTGACTTTGTCACCCGGTCCCGGCCAGCGGCGGTGACTTGGCCGTACTAAACCGCCGTCCCCTCACAATGATTCATGGTTCTAGGAAATTTCAAGGTTTACCAGGGGAAGAAAAATTCCCCTGCAGTGTTTCTCAGAATGAGGTGTAACTCTGCAGGTGTGGAAATCCACATTGACCTTAAAGCGGGGCGCCAAAGGTCAAGTTGAGTTTTGTGATGCACTCAATTTCCGATAGATAGAGTTCTCGTTGAAAAGAGGAAAAAATTACAAGCCTCATGTTAAAATGTCATTTTATTTGATAATCTTTCGGAGCAAAATTTGAAGCATGACGCCATCGAACATCAAAAACATTCGGTGCATTCCAAAGAGGAATTTCTGCGCCAGTCAAAAGGTCAAATTCAATGACGTTTTGACTGAATATCATCAGAATTTAGGACTGAAGCGAAAAATTCCTCTGTACAAAATTGTACAGACTATATACTTGAAATGTGATGTCATTGAATGTTTTTGAACTTTGACAAAAATTGTTCTCGAAGGGTATCAAACACACTGACATATTACACCCTTTTTTAAGTGAGGTTAGAGAATTATTTCCCATTTCCATAAGAAAATGAGTGCATCACAAAACTGAATTTGACCTTGGAGCCCCTCTTCAAAAGTGTGGAGGAGATCAAACAGTGCTCAGACACAAAGAGTACAAACCAACTTAAGTTTACTACTTGTAGTCAAACTCATGATGGTGTGCAGAGTAGAAATAGTTTAGAGCCAATACTTCTTCCACAGAGTGGCTCGGTAGTGCAATGTCTCACACATGACAAGCACGACAAATTTGTTGATGGAGTGATGACTGAAATCAATAGATAAGTTTGCACCTATGGTATGCATAAAAGGGTTATTTTCAAATGGTGCACAACACTACTGATTGCTGTTTTTATATCGATGGCAAATGTTGGAGGCAAGTTTGACAACAAAATTCTAATGTTACTGCTCGGCATTCCTGTTACATGTAAGACCATTGTGGTATAAATGCTGACATTGTCCAAGAGTTGCTGTTTGTTCTCTACTCTACACCTTTTATTGTGAAGGGTTATTTTTAATCAATCTCTTCAAGGACTTTGTATACATATGTCCACGATATCTCAAAGAGGTACCTAGGCAGATCGCCAACATTCCCCTTCTCAGGCTAATTCCAAACAGCAACAAAGGACCTTGGTGTCGTAATGAGTCACTGCATCTGTGTTAGCCCATCGTGATTCACTGCCAATTGTGTCATACGTTTGTCACGGCACGGCAATCCTTAAAACAAAGTGCTGGTCACTCGGGTGAACCACTAGGGTAGTTGATGGTTGTGCTGTCTGTGTGTGTGTGCGTGTGTGTGTATGTGAAGGGTGCCGGTTCAGCCTTGTGTGTTATCAAACGTGGTCAGGGAGTGTGGCGTTCTTCTTGGGGTTAGAATGCAGCAACACTTTGTATCAAAGACAAGTTATCTCCTGGGATCCAGGGTAGGATGGTTTTAAAGGTAGGGTCTGGTTTGTTGTCAACATAATGCTGATTTTTATAGGCAAAAGTAGAAAGAAAGATGCAATCAAATAGAAACGAACATGTGAAAGTTCCAGCTGATTCACTAACTGTCACAATATTTTCACACCAGAGCGCCGAATCCATCCATGTTTAGCGAGGTGACAGCGGGTACCAACGGCATGTCTTGTCACAGCATTTGCGAGCGGACACCAACCTTTAGAAAGCTGAGAAACAATTCATGCATGATTCATTTCTCAGATGCCAACCATATTACTTAAAATGGAATCCTTTCTCAAAAATAGTTTATGCTACATGTATCAACAGCTGCAGTGCTTCTCACTCAAGTAGCATTTTTATGGGCATTAATTTTTGGAGTGTGCACCAATCTAAGACCATACCTTTAAAATATGCATGGATGCTTTTGTTTTAACCACACTCAACGTGTTTGATTTTGAATGACTAATATTTTTTTTCCTCAAAGAAAAACCGCGTTGAAGCAAGACGACATATTGCTCCTCATTGCCCGACATCAAAGCCAGTCATTGCCGAATGTTAACACTATTTTTTTAACTGCAAAAGTAAAACCAGTTGTGTTCGAAAAAGGAAAGACTAATTCTCTTTTAGTTCATCAACATCTGCCAAAGTCACCGCCCGAAGTTAACATTATTGTACTATTATAATTAAGTTTGTTAATTAAACGGCTTTTTAACATGATCATTTTTGAGCATCATAAAGCCTGGTTCTCATAATTCATGCGAATTGTGTTATCACAGCGGATTTCCCTGCGTCACATTTCAAAAACGGTGCGAAAATGATGGTTTGCGTCACGTAACTGCTTCGCATTTGTTTTTCGTGTGTGTGAAGTATGAAACTGGGTCTAACTCCACTCAGTCAAACAGTTTCTGGAAATTTCCAAAATGCATATAAATCATTCAGCTGATTTCCCCTTTATTTGTGTTGTCGTCTGAACTGAAAGTTGTAAGTCTGTACAAAGAGCCTCATTGTTTTCACAGTTGACTAATACAAATGCGTAGTTCACCGAGACCTGTACATTTAATTATCCCAGGTGGCTAGGTACCCAAGGTGTGAAACAAGACAAGATTAATGCCTGGCTTAGCATGGAGAATCTAGACAAGTAAGTACCAATCACTGTAAATCACTTGACACCCACAGCCCATCTTAGTGTTAGAGTTTGACAAAGTCAAAATCACCTGCACTTACATTATGTGCCTTCACAGTTTTTGTACACTAACAAGGCACACAAAAACGGCGAACTCTACACAACTTTTTTACATTTTTTTGTTTTTAATCAAAATGTAGATCCGAAAAACAAAATCTCTGAAAATTTGTATTGCTGTCCTTTATTTCATCAGGTACAGAATAAGAGAAACTTGGATTTAGCGACTGCCAAAATGGAAGTGAGCAAAAAAAAACCAGTCATCAATATACTGTATATAAACATTAATCATAACTGTTACAAAACTAAAACCGAATTGCACCCCTAAACCACAAGTTTTGTTTCAAACTTTTGTTCATTGCACCCCGGTGTCAATTGCAACATCAACGTTTTTAAATATTCAAAAAGTCAATTCTGGGAAATGTTATACGCTTTCAGCGCATGATTTGAATTAAACGTTTTGTTCTTTGTCTTTATGCTCTACTAATAAATCACAGGAGAACGATTCTTTTGCGAGGAGAGGCTTGGTGTAAAAACGAAATCAGCAATTCACAAATAATTCAAAAGATTGACTTTCTTATACAATAACGTCAGCGAATAATTTTTATTAATGGTGACTTTGTACTCAACTCTATCTTGGTTTCTTGCTGGAACCCCCAAACAAAAATATTGACAAAATAGGGAGACTGCCAACATTAGGGATAGCTCAGTTGGTAGAGTGCCGACATGTTAATTCGGAGGTAGCAGGTTCAAGTCCCGCTGTAGTGAATTTTACTTCGTTCAAACCCCAAATCAACTTAATCATGTTACATTGGGTTTTTGTGGTTGGAGGAATCTTACCAAATGAATTTGTCAACTTTGGTTAAAATTGTGCCTGCATCCAGCTGCTTGTTTAACGTAACTCAGCGTATCACAAACCTCAATTTATTTTTTACACTGCTTTTATTGTCATTTAAGTACATTTTGGAGGAAAATAAGTGAACTAACCGAGTTACATTACAGGCTTGGAATTTTGTTCTTGAAGAAGCAAGGTCAAAGATTTACAAAGGAAGGTTTGTCTTTCTTTGAGTGACTTGGAGTGTTCTATGGACTTGGACTAAGTTCAGCTCTCCATGACCGTTCCGCAATTCCAGGCCTGAAGATTAGTTGTTTTAAAAACCAACCTTGTTTGAAAAAATTATTGAAAAAAAAAACCCCAAACCTGTTATGAGCAAACCGTGAATGTGCACATTTAACATTACTTTGTTTATAGCACTTCTAACAGGGAATGGCTTGCAAGAGATCTTCCAAGAAAAAAAAAAGAAACATTGTACTGGGCTCAAACATTTACAGTGGACCGCAGGCCCGAGGCCAGTGATTATAGCATCGGGCCAGTAAACTCATGACTGGACATGTCCGGCTGCCTTGTGTTTTTGGTTCAAATGTTGACATTCATCCTTCCTCAAGTATTGCATAAAACTTGCCTATTATACAAATGAGATCAATCTTCTCTTAGAGCTTGTCCAAATGTTAAACTGTGTAGGTGGTTTTTTGTTGTTGTTTTTTTTTCCATTTCAATTCTGGTCTTGTGACAAAAATTTGGTCCTGCGGTCTGATGAATTTTCATTCCAAATTCGAGCTCTGAATTATGTAGTAGTGTCCTTACAAAGCATAACGAAGCAGTTACTAAACCCAGGTATACTATCAACATGGAAACACAGCCAACTTTGCTCAGTTTGTCTTTGTTTCTAACACGGGGAGACGCCAAAAAGAGCTCGGACCTCTGAAAAGCACTTTCTACTTCAGCGTCGTTATTTGAAGGATTTTTCTTGCCTTTTTTTTAACAGTGAGTACACGACAGATTCTGACTCCTTACCTCACCATAATGAGAATTTATGGCTTTCTCCAACTGTAACGAGAGCCGAAGCCGAGGGGCTGCTGTGGGGTAAGGCTAAGGGGACGTTCCTCATCCGGCAAACACGTCAAGGGATTGACTGGGCTTGCTCTATTGTGTAAGTATCACGTTTTTTGAAGGTTTTTTTAGGAATCTTTCTGAATCTGTCAGAAACCTTTGGCTTACGTTCGGTGATCCAAAATCCAAACTTTGTGAATTGTGATTTAGAATAAAACCGTAATCCCCCACCCTTTACAAAGTCCTACTTCATGTTTTATATGATTCTGCTGGAGTGGAGACTGCACTTGTAAACTGATTATGCTTTACATTAGATCAGGGTTCATACCTGATATTTGAAATAAAAGTCCCATACCCTTAAGGTGATCCCTCTGCTGCTGCTTCCCAGGTTGTATCATCAACTTGGGTGTGATCCCTGGCTACACGGCAGCTAACGGTTGAATGGCTTCTGACTGGCACCCCCGAACAAAGATATTGACAAAATAAAGAAACCACCAAGATCAGGGCTAGATAGCTCAGTTGGTAGAGCACCAGCATGTTAATCCAGCGGTCGCAGGTTCAAGTCCCGCTCTAGTCATTTTTTTCTTTGTACAGGCGAAAAAGAATATTAAAGCAGTAAAAAAAACTCTTGTCAGTAGCTTAGAAAACACTAATCATGTTAAATAAATTTTCAATTTATGTTTTGCTTTTCTCCTGTGTCTTTCAGTGCAAAAGGTAACGGTGAAGTTCGACATTGCAAGATCAATCACACACAAACCGGGTATGGGTTCGCCGAACCATACAATCTATATAGCTCCCTCAAGGAACTGGTGCTAGCCTACCAGCAAAACCCATTAACACAACACAATGAGGAACTGGATACCACACTAGCCTACCCAGTCTACGGGCCCCAACCGCCACCGGATATGTCTCTAAAAATGTTATAGTTGTGAGGATTTATTGTTTAATTATAGAACTGTATTTGAAATGAATGGTTGGCTGTATAAGTTTTGAAGGAATGCCTGGGAAAAAGAGTGCATTTCTGTCGATGAAATTTAGAGAAGTCTTTGAGCTTACTCAAAGATTGGGTGAGAAATCTGTACTAGTTTGTAAGAGGTCTTGGGTCCTAGTCCAACTTTTATCGTCTTTGGATTCTCTCATATGAACACTTGAAAAGTACAAAGTACACAGACTGAAAGGTGTGTCTTTGGCTGGCAAATTGGGAAACGTTTGTCACTGTTATAATAAGCTAATTTGGTCTGGAAATATTTACAGTGCACCATGTTTGAATGACTTATTATGGAAAAGCTAATTTACATAAAAATTTCCAAACATTTCTTCTTTTCCACCCCCCCCCCAAAAAAAAGAAAGAGAGCAAATACTCCACATTTTCACGATATGCACGAACAAAAAGTATGGTCGCGAAGAGAGAAGGGCTTTGTGTTACAAATACATTGTCTTAGAAAATATTTCCAACAATTTTCCATACCATAAAAGGACAGCATTCTGCCCAATAATCCACAAAATTGTGTGGACATGAGAAGTGGTGAGAGGGGTGTAGGAGGGGGTTGTAAACAAAAGTGAACATAGTGCATCCCTAATCAGTGGAATAAAAATCATTACAAAAAAGTGGGTGTTTTTGTTGTGTTAACTTTTCTAACCTTTGTGCATTCCATGAAAAGCATTATGTATATTATTCCATTTTTGTTATTTGTAAGCTTAGATTGTACGATACAGAAATTATAGTCAAATGTATAAATCTATTTTTCTTGCAATGCTTGGGGTTTGTGTTTGGCAAAATTATGTGTATATTGCAGTTATGCGACAGAGTCTGTATTAGAGTATGAGATATGGTACAGTGGTGACCTCACCACCAACGGCAAATCATTTTTTAAAAATTGAAATATTTTGGTGTTAAGTTATGGAGGGTATAAAGCTTCATTGTTAAAAAGTTGTGACTAAAATGCAGTGGTTTTCCAGCAACATTTGTTGTAATTTTTTTTTCTTCTTCTAATTTTCTTATATGGACTAAGCTGTAACTTCCACAGCTTGGCAAATGCAAGGTAGGCCATGAAAAGAAATAGTTGCCCCCCCCCAGTTAGTTATTTGATTTTATTTTGTTTAAAATGCTGCCAGTTCCGAGGTTGTATTGGATGTGATCCCTGGCTATATGGCAGTTACAGGTTGAATGGCTTCCGACTGGCACTCCCGAAAAAACACACAACGATAATGACAAAATAGAGAGGCTGCCAACATAGGGCTAGATAGCTAGATTACACTGTCTGATTTTTTATCAACATTTGATAAGAAGAAAGGGGCACATCTCAAAACTTGTTGGGCTTGGGTTTTTTTTTTTTTTTTTAATAACTCTTGAATTTATGTGGAAATTATGATACAAAATGTAAAATTTCCCATATGGCCATTGTAGTATCTGACATGTCAGAAATGCCCTAGAATGTACAAGGTCACTCTTTTTTGCAAAGGTGAAATGGAGAGAGGGGAAAAAGATTTAAAAAAATTCCTCCTAACCGGCAGAAATTTTAAAAAGCAAGGAAGCTAAACAACTAATTTGTTTTTGATGGCCTTGAGTGTTTTGCAGCAGTTGGAGAATGGACACAATCGGCTCAGCACTGTACC
Organism: Pisaster ochraceus; assembly: GCA_010994315.2. Classification (NCBI taxonomy): domain Eukaryota; kingdom Metazoa; phylum Echinodermata; class Asteroidea; order Forcipulatida; family Asteriidae; genus Pisaster; species Pisaster ochraceus. The sequence continues at coordinate 4,167,239 of CM021538.1, read as the reverse complement.
TTGTCTTGTTGGTGAAATATTTAATGGTGGTGCTCCAAATGTTTTTGTTAGAATTACAAACATTACAGTTAATCTTGTAATTATTGTTAAAAACGGGATACACAAGCCAGCCAACCAGGTCCCAATTTCATAGAGCTTCATATTAAAGCACACAAAATAGCTAAGCACTAAACAGTTTTGCTTAGCACAATAAGGTTACCGGCCCAAAATACCATGCTCAGTTTTGCTTAGTTGATATTTGTTAAGCAATTCTTTCAGCTTTTAAGCAGCTCTATGAAATTTGGCCCGGTATTAATTAACAAGGAATGCATCCATCTTGCATTCATCATCTTGTGTCAAAGGGAGTCTGGCTTTGTGACTGGGGGTTGGGATATATGGTTATTGGTTATTGGTTATTGGTTGAAGTTCAGGTAAACCGATACTATGTAAATGAGTGTTACGGATTATTGAACAGTTTTATTTTTGTAACTATTCAGGTGATGTCATTTTGAAGGGACACCTAGTAAGTATTGTGTGTCTCGTTGCCATCAAAACATTGTACATGTAGGTGTAAAATTATGATTTTGTCATGTTTTGATGTTGAACATGGTGTCAGTTGCTCTGGAGTTTGGCCCTTCGTGGCTGCAGACTCTGACTCTGCAGATCAGCACTTGTTCACCAGATTAGCAGTTGTTCTGCATAGAAGCAGACTTATTCTGCAGATTAGCAGACTTACGCTGCAGTCTTATTCTGAAGATTAGCAGACTTAATCTGCATATCAGCAAACTTACCCTACAGACTTATCCTGAAGATTAGCAGAATTAATCTGCAGATTGAGCAGTTATTCTGCAGATTAGTAGACTTAATCTGCATATCGGCAGACTTATTCTGCAGATTAGCAGACTCATGCTGGAGATTAAAAGACTTATTCTGCAAACTGAGCAGTTATTCTGCAGATTTAGTAGACTTTTTCGGGTAGATGTTCCACATTTTCTCTGTGTTAGCTAAATGCTATGCAATTTCTTATTTGCTAAACGATTCAGCAGGCATTTCATCTGTTCTTTTAAGAAGTACCACATGCAAGAACTTTTTTCAGAAGTGTTAACAAAAATGCAGGCAATGTCAAACAAAATTATTGGAAGGAATACAAATATTGAACCATAGAGAAAGTTGAGAAGTAAGGTAAATGGAGACAATACAAATAATGTTCTTCTCGTTCATTTCATACATTGAGGCTGTTGTGGAAACATACATTTTGTGGATTTTGTAAGAAATGGTTTCACAACAAGCTTTAAGAGTAAAACTTGGTTTAAAACCTTCTGAAAGTGTATCATTGTTTTGATAATTTTCTTACACATTTTTATAGAGGCATGGATAGTTGTAAGGAACAAGGGATGTAGAATATGTACTCATTGGGAGTTTTGATTGCAAAAACCAAGAAAGAATTGAAAGTAAAACAAAAAAAACAAAAAACAAACACTGTTCTCTTAATCATTAGGGTGACCAATGATATTGATGCTCTCTGTCATGTGACTACAAATCGGCCAATCGCAACATTGCCCATCATTGGTCAGAACCCTCTGGTCATAAAGTGACTACTTATTTCAAAATCAATATTTTTTTAACAGATGGAGATCTGCAGATTTGTTTTTTACGTATATTTATTCAAAATAAATTATTTCTTAAAAGGTGAATTGGGACTTGGAAATAAATTAATTTTGTATTGAGTTTCGCACAAAAAAATTAATTGGCACCAAGAAATCAAAGAGCATTATTTTATATGAACATTTTATATTTTCTAACCCAAAAAACTGAGAGTAGAAATTACAGTCCTAAGAATGACATAAAATAATAACAATTGAATTCCCAAAACAGGGACGCCACCCTTCAGCCAATTCTCCTGGTTTGGGTTTCTCAGCTGCAAAATTGAAAATGAAAAAAACAAAAAAAAACAGAGCAAAGTCTTGGTGTGCCAGGCACTTTCTTCGTTTTCTTTTTTTTTAAACATATTGCAGTTGCTTGCCATACAAATAAAAAACACTCACAATTTTTGTGAAACATGTAGACAGGGGCAGAGATTTATCTTTAATAAATGAAACCATTCTTGGAAGGTCAACATAACTTGAAAGCAATGCTTAGATTTTGAATGTCATGCCATGTGCCAGAATTACCCTGCAGAAACTGACGGGAGTTTCCAATGAAAGTGTAATAAATTAAGTAATTGTCAAACGTCGATACACCTAATGAATTTTCTGCAATTAAATTTTTTCACGTAATACAACAATGTCTCCAATAGTATTTTTAAACTACTTGAACAACAGTTGTACAGAATGATAACAAAAGGTACTTGAGAAACAGTCCAGGAAGAATTATCTCCGAAGTAGGAATATAATTGAATTGCATTTATAATTGTATATATACAGGTGGTCTGTCTCCAAGACTAACTATAGCTAGCACTTAACAGTAGGACAAAGTAATATAATTTTTACTAATAAAACAAGTCCTTGACTGTAAACGAACTTGTCAGAAGGCTT
>CM021538.1:4117805-4139126 GCA_010994315.2 Pisaster ochraceus | reverse complement strand
CGCCCAAGTTTACAATACAACCTGGGAAACTTTTACATGTGACTTTTATTGTATCTTTCTTTCTAATTTCGCCTATAAAGTAGCATTACGTTGACAAAAACCAATCTATGACCCTACCTTTACAGTTTTACATCACCCAAAGAAAAGTTGGTTACCACAGAGAACTAAATAATGCAATATCTACTCGTCCCTGAAGATGTTGTACTGGCACTGTGTCTGCTGTGGTCTCTGTAACGGATGAGCAATTAACATCGCCATCTTCTCATGGACTTTTTGTGTATTCCTCCCAACCTCATGGATATACGAAGTGTTATGGACATCAAGGTTTAAGAAAACATCGTAAATTTCCTGTAAGGAAAGAAAGACATTTTTGAGAATTCAGTATTGCACACTGGATATGAATACCAGCTATAGAATTTTACCATGGTGGGGTCATCTTGATTATCTCCCATTCAAATTAATGTTAACTAAACCAAGGCTAGAAGGGCAAATAGTCTTGTTCCTTTTCGTTTGATGAATATTAGCATCCATTACTGCTGTTGGATACAAGGACCGTGACCGAGATGGTGGCAGCTTGATAACGGTTTATATACCTTGACAGTTTTGTATTTCTCCCATTTAAATAAGTGTGGGGATGGCAAATTTTTTACCTTGCAGCAATTATCTTCTGTTGGAGGCTCATGGACATAAAAGACATCGAAGAAGAAGTAGGGTGATGTTGACAAGCTCTGTTGTGACTACAGAAGAAAATAAAACATATAATGAAAATAACTTTCAAACGTTCGAAAACAACATTGCATTGGGAATGTGTAGTTCCATCCACAGCAATCTGTTTAGCACAGAAAATGATGCCAAGCAGACATGGATTAACAAGTAAATCACAGTTGACTCTCGCTATAACAAGATCGCTGAGACTGGCAAAATTTTTTCTTTCTAACAGAATTGTTGAAAGAGGAAAGCAAAACAAAGAACCGCAAAGTAAAAATGAGATTTTGGGCTTCAGAGTGTACTCTTTGTAAGCAGAACCTCTTTATAACAGTGCTCTTTATAACAAGTGTTGTCTGTACTATGAAGTAAAATACAGGTTTGACTTTAGACTTGTGGACAAGTCGTTAAATGTTTGCTGCGGTGATAATGGCTGCCATGGGACTACAGTCTTGCAAGATACTGCATTTTCACAGTACCGCTGCCCCCGCGGGACTTGTGCTGTCGCCACTCTGGCCTTGGGAGCCAGTAGCCCTTGCGCTATCACCACTACAACCATTAACGACTGTAGTTTGGCGTCTTCGATAAAACCAACCTGTGATTGTGTGTCATCGTCTGCACTAAGCTGAGGGATGCATCGAGATCGACCATACACAAACAGAATCCTGACTATGTGCGGTGGTGGTAAGCACTCGATGTTTTCAATTTCAGGCAGCTGCACTTTCTCTTGTCTGCACAAGAAAAAAAGTGAATGCAGAATAGGTGATTCCCAATGGAAATCAGGATTGGACTTTCAGAGTGCATGGAAAATAAAACAGTTTTGCACATTTTGTACGGTTAGAGCTGTTGAGAACACATTGAACACCTTGCAAATTTGCGCAATGCTATTGGGAGTCAAAGCGGGTATGGGCTGGACATGCGTACATGATAACAGATTGACCAGAAGAATTTGAGATTGGCAACCAAGAATAGGGAAGAGGAAACGAGGCAGACAGAAAAAAATGTGGAGACGACATCACATCCTACCTGGGTACAACATGGGTAAGACAAGCGCAAAAAAGAGGAAAATGGAATCCGACACTGGAGGACCACGGCCGAGACAAGTCAAGGCATTTGGGGTGCGCAAATTTCTGTGCACATGCGAAAGTTTCAATTTGCGCAAAGGCACTCAGTTGTAAATTCAATACCTTGCATACATCTTTCAGTCTCTCACTTTTCAGTGAACTTCTCGAGCATGAAACAGAGAATATATATATTTTTTTTAAAGAAGGTACTTACATGATATCAAAGAGTGATTTCAAATTACAGCTGTCACATTCTGTGGTATCGTTGGTCATATCCAGTAACACATTAACAAATTCATCAACATCAGATGTAAAATCCTGGATCTGCATTAAAAAATATACACATATCTCCCTTTTTAAAATAGTTCAACGAAATTGTTTTTCTTCAAAGCTTTGACTTTAGGTTTTTCCATATGTCTTAAACAAGTATTGTTATGCCCCATAATTGGCAAAGCCATCGAAGGGGCATAACTGTTTCCAACTGTTTTCCTACCTGTGCGACCTACAAGGCTCATGTCCGTTAATTTTTGTGTGGATGAAGTGTCTTACCCATAATGCACTTTCCTGAAGGAGGACCAGCGCAAATTCATGCTTAGGGTTGATGGCGCTCTTCGTCTGGACAAAGATGTTCAAGGCTCTCTGGATAAGCTCCAGAGGATTATGCCTGGAACTGAAGAATAAAACAGAATTGAAATGGAATAATTCTCAAAAATATATTTGATCATCATTTTTGAAGAAAAAAAATACCAATGAATAAGCCTGAGTGATAGTTCGTTGTTAGGGCACGGCAGTTTTTTCACTTAGTAAAGGGCACCTCTGAGAGAAATTTAAATTTCTACTGAAACAGTCCAAAGGGCACAAAGGCAATGACCAAGGGCAAAGAGGCAATTGCCCGTTGCCTCCGTGATGTATCAGACCAGGGCAGGATTTCACCAAGCACTAAGATTCATCCTTTAAAAGATGAAGTGTCAGTATAAGGGACCATTCAGAATAGTCAGTGTTAGAAAGAAAAAAAAATTGAAACTTCGATTTTTCAATATTGAATGGCTTCATATCATAATTTATACACTGAAGAACAAAGTAATGCCTCAAATGAACCAGATATTTTAGACCAAAGGTCTCCAACATCAGTAGTTTTCAATGTTTTTTCAGGCATAAACAAACAACTTTGTAGTTCAATCAGGAATTTAATTGACAATCTTGGCCAGCTGGGTACTTTTTCAGTTGTTAATTTATATACTAAATAAAAACTGCATTTTGATTTTCATTTAATTCTTGTGACCCACCCACCCACAATTTCGGAAATTGTTAACCTGACTATTCTGAACGGCCCCTAAGGTTGATGAACATCTAAAGATCTCAATTTTAGCTCTTTGTGAAATCGAGCGCTGGATCAGGGTACTGGAACTGCAGAGACCGCTAAAAAAAAAGAGTAATTATTGTCTCACCCATCCTTGGAGACAAAAGGAACTCTGTTTACTTCAGTAGCTAAATCGATACAGATGATCTGCATATGAAAGGGAAAGATAAAGTAGAGAATATTTCAGAGTAGTTTTTGCATGTCTGATGTTTTGTTACAAAGTCAGAGACCAGCAGGGTAGGGTCCACTGCTTACTGTGGAATTCTGCACTTACAGAGCCCTGTAAAGCATGTAATTCCATGGGCCATTAGCGCAGAATTCCACGGTAAGCAGAACCATGAAATTAGGCCAAGAGCAAGCAGAGAAGCATGTGGAATTTGTCTCCACAGTCTTCTGTGGTATTTTGTGGAAAGAGCCAGTTGGGCAGGAGAATGCTATAGTACTAATAATAGGGTTTAAGTTAAAGGCTGTGGAACTGCGAAGTAAACTGTAGTAACATTAACAAGCTAGAGTACTACTATACTACACAGTAAGCTGATGCTGATGCTCTTGTAGTCTTGTCACAAAACAACACACACAGTACACAAGCCATGGCAAAGGGCTTTATATAACCAGCGGTATAACACTAACAGAAGAAACCCATGCATCCAATACTAGACTTTCATGGTACTTTGTGGCAGTTTGTGGTACCGCTGTATAGGAGGATTGGAATTGGATGCAACAATGTCTAAATGTCAAATGATTATTTATAATTACGATAATCTTAACCCTCAATCTAAATCAAACAAATGAGTATTATTTATACAATTTTTTCTGGACAGTTGATGCGAGGCAAACTGAGCGTCTGTGCAAATGTTTCTTGTTGCTGTGCAGTCCCAAACTCCATCTCAACATTGCCATGGTAACGGTGCTGATCAAACTGCATCTCTCGTTCCATTTCCGGCGCTGGATGTCTAGAAAGACCAGGCATGAAGTCAGAGTCGTTTTCACTTTTAGTGGTGCTCATTGAATCATCACTGTCCTCCACCTCAGCAGCACCCAGTCCGCCAAGCACACCCTTGCGGAAAATCTTGTCAGCTGAAGCGTGCAGGGTCTGCCCGACTTGGCCGAAAACTTTTCTCCCAACACCGGTGGTGGTCGGCATTGAAGTTGAGCCAGGAGCTGTCGTCCCAACGGCTTCGTCGTCAATTATGTCATAGTCTCGGGTTGGTTCCATCTGAGAAACGCTTTGAGGAATTGGTGACCTGCGATCTGCCATTTTTAGGAAGTATTTTGGGTGATATATGCTCCTTTTTCTTGTTAAACGCCTTGACAGAACCTCAATTTCCTCAATGCTTTCAATGTTGACAAATTTAGGACTGGTATCTTTTTTATGGGCCAAGAAATCATCTGATAAATTTTCCAACTGTAAAGGGACCAGACTACTCAAAGACAAGTAGTCAGGGGCAATTAAAATTAAACCTATCGTAAGGCAGATACGTCTGGTAGTATGACTTAAGATCGACTGCTCTGAAAATTCCTCAATAAAAAGCATTTTGAGAGAAAAAATAAATAAAACCGTTGTGTTTCACTACTACAATGTGGCAAACATTAAAGTAGCTAGAGTACTGTGTTGAGAAATCAATCAAAATAATTAAAATCTGATATTAGACTGGAGTCGGAAGGATTGGGTTGTGTATGGAACCTTGCGTGAATATTCCAATAAATACAAAAGGGGTTTTTATAAAAAGTCTTGCTCGCTTTTTAATAATATAAGTTTTCCCAAATAATTTACATATTACAGAGTTATCTGAATATCAAAATGGTACAAGTTTGCATATTCTTTTGCAAAATATTTCTTGACAAAATTATTTTTTTGGAGGACTTAATTTTTTATTTATTGAAAGTATTATTTAGCACCCCTAAGATATAATGCTTATTCCATCGGTGATTCACCTTCACTGGTCCACGTTTCATCCGTGCAACTTTAACGAAACTATATGAAAACCAGCGATAAACATCAGAAAGGTTTTACTGAATTTTTAACAGCAGTGAGGAAGGACACCACACAGGGACACAAGCTCAGCAAAATTGGTATGCAAAAAACTCCTTTTTGTGTGTTTTAATTCAATAAGAATTCCATTAATATGTAAAATAATATTTAGTTGATTTACAACGTATTTGTCCATTTAATTTAATTACAATTTGTGGTGTATAAAAGGTATTTGACGAAGCAGTTTTGATCATGGTTATATTTTTGTATGTTAATTTTTTAGTACACATCTGTTCATGAGTCAATCGGATGGATATCTCCCAATAACTAAGTTGCCGGTGTAAAGTTGTTAATTGTCGTTTTGCTTTGTTCTGTTTGTAAGACTTTTTTTGTAATTCTTAGACCTAAGATTTGTCGCAATTAATATTTTACATCAGTTGAAAGCGTTTGTTTAGCATCAGAGTTCTGTCAACGCAACGACAACAGTGTCAGAAAAGATCTTCATTATGATTATGAATCAAAGTCTGACTCTAATAAACTGAAGTTATTTCTTCCTCATTCCATTGTCATTTGTATTGTTTTAGAAGAAGTTGATTGGGGAAGATTTGATTTATAAAGATGTAGACGGGATGGCATGGTTAACATTCAAAGTAGCCAATTGCACTCAATAATGTCAATATCACACAGACAGTGACCTTAAAACAGTTAAATTAAAGTACTAAGTAAAATACTGAACTTGCAGTGAAGATTAGAAGCCCAATTTTCCGTATCCTGTCACCACTTTTTCACTCATTTTTATACTCAGGAATATCTCATTTGAGTAAATTGGATACTAGTTTATTTCATAACGATAAAGGCCATTTTTATTTTGCTAAGACTTAAGAGCACTTCAATTGGCAAATCTTGAAGTCTATGGGAAAACTTATGAAGGGGCACTGAGGCCAAGACCAGGGGCAACAGAGGCCATGGCCTCCGTGGCCTCTTTGTAATTCCACAACCAAGGCTGCCGTATGGGTGTCGAGGTACCAGACCTACTCCTCAGAGTCAGATCATCAAAAAAGCTTGCCCAATTTTAATGCGTGGTCTAAGGCTAGGAACCAAGAGCTACAATTATCATAGCTAGGACAATGTTTTCCTCATTTTAGGGCCAATGCTGTGGACTTCAGCCATATCCGGGGTTTACCCTTAACTTTTTTAGTGACTAAAAATGGGGGATGTCCACCAGTAGATTGGCTCTGATTTTGAGCTAGGTCTAGGACTAATATATAACATTATTGATTCATGACAGCAAAATGAAAGTAAGAAACCTGTCACTTTCTGTCCCAATTAAATACATATTAGATACATTATGGGTGCATTGTTTTAGAATAATCACAAGGTGAAATCGGGGCTTACGCCTCCTGAAATGCATAAGCCAGATTTCGCTGAGTTCTGTAGGTAACAATGCACAAACAAAATGCATTCAATATTCATTTTATATGCATGTAGGGCCTATTACTTGCATATAGATCCTTGATTGTTTGACTTTTTTTTTTCACATGAAAACTCATCCAACCCACAATCTGAAAATTCTAAAACCCCTTCTCAACAATGTGGATGGCTCCGTTTAGACACCAATCTTGTCCGCCATGACTCGACATTGGCTCGTTTGAACAAACAGGAGGGGACCAGTTATTATTGAAATGACGATGTCAAGCGTCCAATAATTTTTTATATTGGACTCCAATATTAAATTTGGCAAAATAAAGGATGACGCATGGTGTGCGTGCAACTAATCAGATGACAAGGATTTGTGTTTGTGTGTGATGTTAGTATTAAATAGGAAGTTCAACACTAACCATTGTTTTAACGTGAGTTATTATAAAAGGAATTCGAGATACAACCAATGATTCAGGTATTTGTTATAAATACATGAAATTGTTTTTATTTTTACACAGAGCTCAAACAGTCTGTTCCCGTAGTTCAAAGGCTGCTCATCAACAACTTCCTTCCAGCCATATTTTGTTTAACTTTCTTCATCGGAGCTGATAGAACTGCAGTTGTGGGTACCAGCCATGCCGCCTGTCAACCCACAGCAGCAGCAACAGCAGCCAGTGAACGCTGACGCTGCACGCAACAACAACAATAACCCGAACCCGTTACTCAACGTTAGGGACAGGCTTTTTCATGCGCTGTTCTTCAAGATAGCTATTACATATGCCAGGGCATTTCCTCCCTCTGTAAGACGCTTCTTTGAGTTTGCAATTCTCATGAAGGTAAGAAGTTCTTTACCAAACATTTATAACAAATACTTGTACCATCCCTGGTAAGCCTCAATCCCTGGAATGTTTCTCCTGAAAGTATCAGCAATCCAACTCCAGAATTTGTGTTGCCCTAGAAACATACGTACACAGTTTAACCACTTTAAGTTAATATTCTGAAAACATTTTTGTGCACACCCATAGTATTATTTTGGAGCTTCTTGGAAGTTCTTGACAAGATAAGATAAGATAAGGTAAGAGAAGATCAAAACTTGATTACCCCCACCTGGAGAAATTAAAACTGGCCTTGATTCAAACAGTAGGCAAAAACACCAGCGTTTAGAGCAATAAACAAACTGACAGATACACACATGTGTACATACAGTAGTAATCGTTTTTCTTTGAAGGAAAGACAACAAAGGTTATCAGAGTTAGCAACGAGATTTGATGTTGTCGTGTGGGAGAAAATCTGAGTAGGCACTCACCGTGATTGGCAGAACCTCGGCTGTGAACCATGGCGGACAATCTGCCATGGTATGCTCTATGCTGGTATCTCAGAATGCTCGGACTTGCCTGCTATTGAGGCAAATACAATCATAAACAATGGTGGCAGCCAGTCCATTCTTGTTTGCCACATTTGTATAACAACGGGACAAAAGTCTGAAATCTGAGGTTACACAATTACCCATGGAAAGTGATTTTACAAGGCATGTTTACCAGAACCTGTTGTCCCTCTTTGTATGGCACATGCCCATTACTTGTGCATGTTATACACAATGGAAAGTTTGTGCGGATATTTCTGTCAGCCGTGTGGCTGCCAGCAGAACATTAAGGGCGTTCCAAAGTTGTTCAAGTCGTAATACATCGTCGAATGTAAGTCAGTCCAGAAAAATTTAGCGTGTATACATTCGTGTTCAACCAACATTCATAGCATTTTAGTTTTTTAGGTTGTCATGGTTGTGGAGACACCATGTACATGTACATGAAACTCTCTTTTGTGAGTAACCACCACAACTCCTACAGTGAGTTTTATGGTTTCTCCGCAAGCCTTACTAGATTGTATTCTTACCGTGCAAAGTTTAAAATCTGATATTATGAACATGTTATCGTTAATGGAAAGTATTAAGCATAGATGCAGTTAAATTGTTTCCCTTTTTTTTTCAGAAAAAATCCTATAACTACAATGAACTACTGACATCAGTAGTCTGGTAGTTTGTAGTGTACAATTATTTCATACGATCACTTTGTGAAAATACCGCTTTAAACTTTAAGTTTAAGACACAGTGTTAATTGGTAAAAAATATGTAATTGAATTTAAACTTATTAAAAACATACATAAATGCATCACATATCCGGTGTAGATCATTACTCGAGGCACTTTGTAAACATGGTGATCTAGTTTGCATATTGGTCGCATGCCCATGTTGCCCAGCACTGGTAGAAAATATAATCTTTACGTCTTTGAGATATTAGAGGCCAGATTTCAAGCTGCATCGACTGAATTCAACCTGTATACATATTCATTAAAATACCTCAAACTGCAACTGATAATCTGTGGATTCAAACTTTGTTGACACGTAGGTCAAAATGATGCTAAAATGTTGTGTTTGGGTGGCATGGTTAGCTTGTGCGTAAGGTGCTTGCCTCTCACCACTGTTTCGATTCCCAGGTAAGGCCATACTATGTGAGTAGAGTTGTGCATTGGTTCTCTCCTATGCCACAAAGGTTTACCTCCAGAAAAATCAAATACTTTGGATCTCAGACTGTGCTCTGTATTCATATTGGGTCGATGTGGCTGGCTGCCAGGAGGAAGGCACCCTTTCATGCATGTGGCTCGAACACGTTGTATCCACGTCCTGTGCAATTTTGCTTCTCAGGTCTGCGAGTATGATTATGCCTCCCAAATTATTCTTTTATTATCATTTACAGGAGGATGTTTTATGTGGTTAAATTAATTGAAATGGTGCAGTTGGTGTTAATCGTAGATTGACTTCAACTGTCTGTTACATATTGCTTAGTATTTTTGTTAGATATTGGCAGCCAATTGAATACTGATCTTTGTGACCACTCGTTCTTGTTCAGTGATGTTCAGCCATGTGATGGTCCGTTAAGGACATGTTACTGTCGCCAATTTCTGATGAGAGCCGTTTTACAGATTCAAAGACTGGCCCTGTGCCAGTTTTCAGTAAGAGGGTTCCAAGTACTAGCTAAGAGAGGATGATGGCTATGGCTACAACTGTTGCTAAGGAAGAACTAATCTTCAACGCATGATCATGTGGAAATCTAGCCGTATCCGTCGCTGTTGCCGCCAATTTGGACACAGTCTTACACAGTCCCAAATCCTCCCATATATATAACTGCTAAAGTGAAGGATTCAGAAGGACTATGGCTTGAAAGTTCAAATAACAAAATTTCTTATCACAGGGTCAGCCATTACTGTCTTACTGACTAGGCATTTTTGCTACATGTAGCCTCAATCCTCCCATATCCTCTTCTTCTATGGCACTCCACACCAAATTGGACTTGGAAGATTGAAATGCCTGACCATGTGATCAAAAATTGTTATTTTAATGGGGAAATAAACACCATGGGAAAATCTCTTTTGAGTAGTGTAGATTCTGAAAAGAACCGTTGGTTAACGACCCAACATTTCGATCAGTATGCTCTGATTGTCTTCAGGAGAATGCTGGACTCTGTTGCTGGATGCTGCAAACCTCACTTAGTTATACTTCCACCATGCAAAGTTTCAAATCCTACTTGATGATCCCATGAAATGATTGTGTTGTTTTTATTTCTTAAATCCCTCCACAACTATCTTCAAATCCTGCAAAATCAACACCCTCACTTTGTGTGCCAAGTTAAACCAGTCATGCGTGGCTCGGCCAGATTGACGTTTTGGGTATTGGTTTTGCCATGCTGGAGGATTCTGATGAATTTAGGAAAGGTCCTACTTGGGTTAGCCAGCAGGACCAGTTAGCTTGTTGTTTCTCTAGTCAATCAGTTTTTCCACTTGTTCATTTTTCCTATTAAATAGAGACACATTCAACACTGAACTAACCAGCTGGACCACTTGGAGATAATTTTGTCTGGTCCTTGGGTGTTTTAACTTATAGCATTTGGCTGGCAGACCACTCTGAATGGAGAACGCTGGAGTACTCATGATGAATATGTACATTTATGGCTGAAAGGAAAGTACAAAGCTGTTATTACAAATGCCTTGAAGTCATTTCATTAATAAAAAATTAAAAAAATGATTTGATATGATAGATGAAGTTTTCACTTAAAAGTAATCAATACTTTTTTTAATGCTGAATAGAAAGCAAAGCAAACTGTTTTGACCTGTTTTACAATGGGTCAAAATCACAAACATCTACTCTGATGAAATTTTTTATGATTACGAGTCATTCGAATCATTTTGATTAGAGTGAACAAAAAACCAAGTACATTTAGATGTTAATGTACTTTTGCTAATTCCAAGTATGAAAATTTACAGTCATAATACATTGTGTGTTGTAGAGCCATTATTGATTAGCGTCAAACATGTACTGTGGGCTTTTTCGTTCCACACTCTTTCCAATTTCCAAGCCCATAAACTTGAACTGTAATCTTATTTTTTTCAAGTTTGAAGGAATCCAAAAGCCTGTGGTAATATGCAGGCTTATTAGGTGTGCAGCACACCACTTCTATTCTGGCTTTTTGACCTGTGGCATAAAAGCCTACACCAGACTTATTGTTAACACCTTTACCCGTGTCCCTGCAGTGGGGCACATCCAGGCTTATTTACATCTGACCTACAGACATTATAGCTAGGGCTATTTTTGTAGCGTTCTGCATGTACAGGAAGTGTATTGTATCTCATGTTTGTATGACAAAAGTCAAGAACTCAAGTTATTGCCATTGTGCAACGGGTATGAAGGGCACATGTACTGCACCACCAATATTTATATGCACACATCTACATGTAGGTAAAATTTGACACTATTGTTCAAACATTTGTCTGACCTTATTTACCAGGGAAATTCTGGTTTTTCCTCTCTGTGTTCATTCAGCATCCGTATTATTGGCCTCTTTGACTTTATAGTGAGGGACTTTAATCAGATTATGGACTCCCCAAAACAAGAAAACAAACATATAAAATTGCACATGTTTTGTCGTTGTCAAACACTGGTTGGTAGTGTCAGCCTGCATACTTATTTAGTTGTTTGTGATGTTATTCATGACCTACTGTACATTAAAATAAGCAAGACTAAGTACAACATTAGTACAACAAAGTTAGGATGTGACGGTTTGCATGGTGGACAGATAAATAACGCGAGCATTTTGCAGTGGCACCATGCAGACCTCTCTGTACCACCATGGAGCTATTGCACATACATGTGTAATGTACATGATGTAGGTCTATATTAGTAACCTAACACTAAGTAGTTAAACTATTTCAGTCTGTGATTCCATGGATACATGTATATCTTATCCAGACATGAAGCCCAAATGTACACGTGTACATGTGTGTTGCTTAACCACGTACGTACACTGTACAGTGTACGTACATTTATGTACCAGCACACGTTTGGGTACTGCAAAAAACATGTAATGCTTTATTCATGTACACAGGCATGATTGATTTATATTACCTTCGTCATGAGCATCACAGGCCCAAATTAAGTCAGCTCCTCACAGCGTGGCAGCTGACAGCCCTAGATTCTGTCATAATGTGAAGTATGCTTTAGTGTAGGAGGCTTCTGCACATAGCAAAGGTACATGTATTGCCTTCAATTACAGGGGTGCAGGTCTTTATTTATGCTCCATCATAAATAAAAAACTGGAATGCTTGTGGGTGGTGGGGTTTATGCCTTGCACTGTAGTGAAGTCGTAGGGACCTAGCCACTATTTGGAAGTTTTGCATACAAATATGCAAACTCGCTGTTCACAAAAAAAGGTCAAAATTCTTCATATTTTAATATTTTTTGCATAATGATCATCATTACTGTATGTCCCAAAACTTTCCAAATGTCAAAGCGAGTTTCCAAAATCCTTGGAGATGAATATTTTGTGGTTCTAAGGAAAGGCAGATATCTTTAGGACCATTTTGCTTTCGTTCCGTAGTCTCCTGGACAAACATATGTGTGAATGAACAATGCAATCAACAGATGATCATTATTTACAGTAGTAGACTAGCCCATGTAAACATGTGACATCGCGTTTTCATAAAAGCCACAGAGCCTGGACTTCCTGAAGGCATGATCTCTACACAGAAGAAAACATAAAAGCTTGCTTTTCATGGAAATTGCACTGTTCGATTATTATCAATTTTTGGATACGAGGAAAGGGGGGCACATCTCAAAGCTTGTTCAGCTGTTACTTTTAATAACTCTTGCATTTGTGTAAATATTGACATAAAATTTACAATTTCCCATATGACCAGTGTAGTATCTTGACTGCCAGAAATGCACTGGAATGAACATTAAGGTCACCTTTTTTCACTCTCCTCTCAAAAATAAACAATGCATTTTTTTAAACATCAATTTTTTTATTAGTTCTCTTTATGAAGACTAGCAAGAAATGTGAATAAAACGCTCAAGCTCACAACTATTTGAACCCTAGTAGCCTTTCAACTATATCAAACTTGTACTATTTTCACTATTTTGCTAGAAATCAACGCTTAGAATTTTTCTTATTTTTGCTTATTTATTTTTGTTTACATCAAGTCCAAGTCAAGATGGTAAAATCCGAGTCCAAGTGCAAATAATTGTCCATTATACGTGTATGTCAGAGTTAAACTTTGAGTCAAACTTCAGTCGGAGTCCGAGTCAGTGTGCACATTACCAGGGATGGTCAGTTATAGTGTAAACTGTACAGGCATTGAAAGAGTCGGGTAATAAGAATGGATTAGGCCATAAAAGAATGACCAACACCGTCATTATTACGTATAACATGTGTAAGGGGCCATTCAGAAAAGTCAATGTTAAAAAAATTCTGCTTTTTTTTCCCTCGAAATTCTGGTTGGGTTGGTCACAAGAAAAAAATGAATATCAAAATTCAAATTTTATTTGAAAAAAAAATATATATAAACTAACAATTGAAAAGGAAAGAAGAAGAAAAATTACCCAGCTCGCCAAGATCGTCAATTTAATTCCTGCTAAGCTACAAAGTTTGTTTTTGTTTAAGCCAGAAAAAAGCCATTGAAAACTACTGATGTTGGTCTAAAATATCTGGTTCATTTGAGGCATTACTTTGTTTTTCAGTGTATCGATTATATAATGGCGCCATTCATTAATTAAAATTTGGGGTGGATGGGTGGGTCATAACAATTTTTTGGGGAAAAAAAAAAATTATAATTGACTATTCTGAAAGGCCTCTAAGATCTCATTTCACTTAAATCTTGTTCGATACGTTCCGTTTATTTTCTCTGTCCTTTTGTTTTATCCACAGGCATTGACAGCCCTCTTTGTCCTAGCTTACATACACAGCACATTTTCCCGGACACCTATTAACTGCCTAGCAGACTACCAGGAAGTGTGGCCTCGTGATGGTATCCTCCGTGTAGAGATAGTCCACAATCGCACCAGCCCCCAGGCCTTCTCTATCTACAACAAGAAAGGACAGACAGACGGTCAGTCACCCACAAATGCTGGTACGTCTCCACGTTGTCTTGAGGTTTAGGAAAGCCTCATGAATGCTGAAATTCTCAAACAAAGCTCATTTGAAAGCAAAAAGTTATGAGATTTGTAAAATTGAGTTTATCTGTGGCTATTTATAAATGATTCTTTACTTGATTTATTTCAAAGACCAATTCGCGCACTTTGTGTGACATGACATATACGTGAAAGAACAAACATGTGAAAGTTTCAGCTCAATCGGTAATTGAAGTCGCAAGGAAGAAAGAGTGTAAAAACCCATCACTGTTTTCAAACATTGGATTTGGGACTTGCAAGATCATAAAATTTTTGTTTTACTCATTTCTCGAAAACTATAGCATTTGAGGCAAAAATATTTGAAGGTAAGTTTTCCACTTTGATCTTTACACCATGTAGGTAATGTGTGAATCTCTCAGCCATTTATATTTCCAATCTTACAAATAATATTCACACCTTTTGAACTCAGATGTGGATGAAGTGGACCAAAATGGAATCACCCTGATGCCAATGTTCTGGGAGTACCCTGGGAAGGACGGAAACTTCTGGACTAAGGATTCAGAAAGCGTCCAGCATTCTAGCCCAGATGTAGACCGGGATCAAGACGATGCTAATATTACTGTCGACATCATGGTGCCTGGGAAACCAGTCAAAAATATGCAACCATTTCGAGAAACGGTCTCCGAGTTTGAAATGTTCACCAGAGCAGGTAAGACTGCGTGTAGTTGAGCAGGAAGCCATATTGAGAGTTCGATGTTGAATGTCCGCTGCAATGACTTTGATTGGTCACAATTGTGTTCAGCTGTGACCAATCAAGTCATTGTAACAGACATTCAAATTCGAAGACAACATTGTTGTTTCTCATGGTTTGGGGTAAGCTTTTGTATAGACCATGGGACCTTTGTTTACAAAATAAGTAACCTTGTACATTCCAGGGCCTTTCTGGTAGACAAGGTACTAAAATGGTCATATGGGAAATTTTATATTTTGTATAATCGCTTTCAAATAAATTAGAGAGTTATAGAAGACATGGCTAGGAAGTTTTGAGATGTGCCCCTTTTCCTCATATCATATTAGATCAATTTCTGCAGTGGCAATCTGTGGCACTGATTGATCACACACACACAAATACAATGACCGGAAAGTGTGGCATGGGTTACTTGCATAGCATGGGAGATTGTGAGGCGCCTCAGAGTGTGCACCTTTAGGCGTGTGAATTTAGAAGTATTACACGTAGATCACTAATTGCAAAGTCTGGTTCCTGTCGTTGTATATGGTATGTGTGATCAATCAGTGCCACAGTAAGTAGGCGTGATCAGTCAGTGTCACAGATTGCCACTGCTGAACTTGACCAAATACGGCTGGCTGATTAGTTTTTTACATACGGGTACTTTAAAATGTCCACATTTTCTTTTGTGTGATTCTTTCTGTCCCCTTTTCCCTGGTAACCCATGACAGTCTGGCCAGCCGATGAGTATATCATGGAGTATTCGTTGGAGTATGGATTCCTCCGCCTCTCATCAAGCACTAGGGAGAAGCTTGGTATCCCTGTCATGGTGGTTCAACTAGGTAAGCCAATCAAACGGAAACGTTCACCTGAATAAGCAAACCCCCCCCCCCAAAAAAAAAAAAAAAATAATAAAAAAAAAATAAATAAATTAACAATAACCTACAATGGTGACTTTAGTGTGTTAGACTGAAGGAAATACAACTGTGGAGATTATTTTATGTCCATCACTGCGGCAAGGATCTTAACAACATTCCTTGCTGCATCAGAAATCAATTGCATTTCCCATTGTTTTCTTCAGATTTATGCTTTAGGTCTAGAATTATACACAGACCAAAGAGACCATGGCCTCTGTTGCCCCTGGTCTTGGCCTTGGTGTCCCTTCAAAGTTTTCCCATAGACTTCATGATTTTCCAATGGAAGTGCCCTTTGCAAAAATTAAAAATGGCCTTGCCCTCGCAAAGATAAAACTGCAGGTCTAATGCTCAAAATCCTGCTAATTAGAAATGACCTCTAAATTGACCCTAACCCTAACTCTAACCCCCTACCTTCACCCGCACCCTAACCCTAACCCCAATCCTCATTAAAGATCATGATAGATTGATTAGTTAAATCATTCAAAATGACTTGAAAACCTATTTATTTAATTGAGAACTTAATTGCTGTTGGGATGCATTCATTACGGAATCGTAGTTTCTTAATTGTGTTCATGTGGTTTGATTAAAGATCCAACCCAAGATGAATGTTTTGGGGACACGTTGAGTCGATTCTTCCTAGAGGAATTCCTGGGATACGATGACATCTTGATGTCTAGTGTTAAGAGTCTGGCTGAACATGAAGATAATAAAGGTAGGAATATTTACTGCATGAACTAAACTGACACGTGCTTATCGCAGGGTTGGACGTGTAGTGCCATCCAGCGTTGTGCTTCATGGCAAACGCTCGCCACGTTCTAGTAAGGTGTGTGCGTGACATGTGCGTGTAAGTTTTCTAGCATGGCGAGCGATAAAATAGTGACATCGTCTGGGAAGGGTCTATGTTACGAGTGGTTTTTGAACCCCCAGGAGTTGGACAAATCTGCCACATCAGAACTTGATTCCAGCACCTTTTGTCCATGTCTGTACCTGGCCAAGGAAGCTTTTCATCACAAGTGCATGCATGGTGCACGCTACACAAGGAGCCTTCTGAGTGAGTCAACACGTCCTGCGCTGTTGAACTTATCCCACACAGAACGTTTTGGTCCGGTTGACACGTCAACCGCTCGACTCTCGCATACACAAACACTTTATATAAAGGTGTCCTTGAACATTTTGCATGGTAACACGTCCTCCGATGTTAAAGGCAGTGTATACTTTTGGTAATTGTCAAAGACCAGTGTCACCAATGGTGTATCCCAACACATATGCATAAATAACAAACCTGTGAAAATTTTGGCTCAATTGGTCTTCAAAGTTGCAAGAAAATAGTGAAAGAAAAAACACCCTTATTGGATAGAATTGTGTGCTTTCAGATGCCTGAGAAAGGCTTCATGCCTGAAGCCTGTCTTGGATCCATATTTGTGGTTGAAAAATTACCTCTTTCTCTAAACCTACATTACTTCAAAGGGGGTCGTTTTTAAAAATGTTTTATAATACCAACAGCTCTCCAGTGCTCTTTACATTTAGTTTTTATGGTCAATAACTTGAAGAGTAATTACCAAAAGTACACCCTGCTTTTAAGTGGTTAAACTGAAGTATATGTAAGTGGTACTTTAATTCCCACATATTAGACAGATCTACTTCATTGATACTTTCTCTAACTTCCATTTCCTAAAATGCTTGCTTCACAGTTTTTTAGAAGGAGAAATTCAGATTTGACTTTTCTCAATTTTTCTTCAACTCAGGATACCTACGCAACGTTGTAACTGGGGAGCATTATCGGTTCGTCAGCATGTGGATGGCGAGGACATCTTACATTGCAGCTGGCTTCATCATGCTTATCTTCACTATCTCCATCTCAATGCTGCTCAGATACTCCCACCATCAGATCTTCGTTTTCATTGGTTAGTGTCAGTTTGCTCAAATGAGACGTGATGTTTGATTGGCTGCATTTGGATCTGGTTGAAGCTTTTATAAAACACAGTTTATTTTAGGTTCAGTTTCAGGCATTTGAAAAATTCTTCACTTTTACATACTAGGGTTAGGACGTTTAACCAGTTAACTTTTCAACAACAATGAAATCCGTTTTGAAAAATTCTTTATCGGTTAAACGAAGCCAACAGTAAAATAAAAAGGGGGGGCAAGAGTCCTTCCTTTTAAAAAATGTTAGCTCAAGACATTGCCCAGGGAGAATGGTTGACATCCTTTTTGTTGGTGGAATGTTTCTTCTCTCAATCTCCCACGATTTGTGCTACATTTTGCTTTGTATGCTGCCCCACTGTGGTTTGTGGTTTTGTGACTGTAAAGACTGGGTAAAGTGTTCCATTTTAATCCGGGAAAGTGTGCTGACATCTGCTCCTTTTATTTTTGTGACGGTATACCATGGACCCCAAAATCAATTACCGCCCAAGCTTGCGTAGATGCACAACTCTATTACATACTGCTAGTTATTCAAAGTTGTAACCACTTCCTTGCACTGGGTAGTCTCAAGAGACTGCAGTGAGAGAAAGTCTGTACAACGGCACTTTAGTACAAGTCAGCACAACTAAGAGGATCAATATTTTGAGCAAACTTTGCTCTCCTTGAGTTTGTGATAACTTAATGGATTTCCATATGTTTTTGTCTTCAGTGGATTTACTACAGATGCTTGAGATGAATACTGCTATAGCTTTCCCTGCAGCTCCTCTCCTAACGGTCATTTTAGCTCTTGTGGGTGAGTTGACTGGAAAGTCTTAAAATCAATGGGAAACTGTTGAGGGGGCACCAAGGCCTGCGTTGGTGCAAAAGAAGAAAATATCGAATGATGACAGTTTATAAAGCACTTTTTAGGCATTAAAGGGCACTACAGCTCAATTTGCTGCCCTTGCCAGAAACTCAGGGGCAAGCCCCATCTCTTTTATTTGGGTTATATTACGGACCTACAGCAGAAGGACAAAGCAGTTACGGTTAACTCTTTCAGTGCCTGTGCCTTTTTAGCACTTTGACCCTAAAGTGCCCAGCTTTTGTCCTCGACCCCTGACCCGTGGGACAGGGGTGTGATAGACCTATCATCAATTGAACTGTCGTCGTTACCACCTGTAGAACTGTGCACATAACTACATTTATATGTAGGCATATCATTATCACTGGTATGAGGCCGTGTCCGATTGGTGGCTTCCAGACCATGGAGTTGAATAGTACAGAGGCGCCTTATCCACAGTTTCTCCCTACTAAGATGAACAGTCTTACTGTGGTTGTCTAGTGCCTCAATGCCGTATACAGTCATTTCAGGGATAAGAGGGATTAGGTAGATTGCAGTGATGTCCAACAGGGCCCAATGTCATGGCTCTGCTTACCGTTATCAAAGAATAGGTGCTTACGGAAGCAGGGAATTATTTGCTTACGTCAAGCGTATTTCACAGGTTAGCAGAGATTTTTTGCTTGTCAATGTGCGTACTCCACATTACTAGGCATTTTTCGCTTTCAAAGCTAGCGCAGAAATTCGGTGCTTGCACAGTAAGTGGAGAATGGTGATCGCAAGCGCAGAATTTGGCGGAAGGCAGAGCCAATGAAATTGGGCCTGGGTGTATCCAGCTCTTGGATCTATGACCACAGAAATGTCTTTTGATTGCAGTATTTTACTTTGTGATTCCGTCTCTGTAGGTATGGAGGCAATTATGTCAGAGTTCTTCAATGATACAACAACAGCTTTCTACATCATTTTGATTGTTTGGGTAGCGGATCAATATGATGCTATATGCTGCCATACAAACATCACTAAAAGACACTGGCTTAAGTAAGTACAAACCCCTCCTCAGGCTGGCAAAAGATATCTTTCTCACTCTAAATGCCACAGCAGACGGTCAAAGCAGCTATGGTTACCTCTTTCAGTGCCCGTGCCTTTTAAGTGTTTTGACCCCAAAGTGCCCAGCTTTTGGGGTCCTCCTCTCTGATGTATTTATCCTTGACCCTTGACCCCTGGCCCGTGGGGCAGGGGTGTGATAGGGCTATCATCAACTGAACTCTCATAATCGTTTAGATCATCTCTATTACCTCCTGGGTCCAATTTCAGGAGTTTGAAACCGTTGAAATGTTGAAACTGTTGAAGTAGCCCAGATGTGCACACAAACAAGTATGCTCCCAGATACAACATTTTTGCACAGAGCATTTTTTTGTGAGAGATACAATTTTTGTAAAGTGGAGATACAACGATTTTGCACGGACATGACAATATAATTAAAGAATAAAGAACTATTACAGCTGATTTCAGCTTTGAACTTCTTTGATATTCTTCTGTAAGATTTGTGGATGAGTTTGTCAAAATTTGACTTAATTCAGAGCTTACCTGTTTCATTTGTTTCAATTTCTTTTTCATCTCTGCAGGTTTTTCTATTTGTACCACTTTGCATTCTATGCTTACCATTATCGTTTCAACGGTCAGTACAGTGGATTGGCTCTCATTACATCTTGGTTATTTATTCAGGTATGTCAACAAACTACTTATATATTCTCATATTTTGTCAAGTTTACTCGTAAAGTTACCCACGCCAAAGCCTTTCAAAATCTAAGGAGGTTCTGTCGAATTTTGAATCTTGCATCACTGTAACAAGTATGCTTATTGCGAGACAGGCATACCACTGTATTCAGAGTCCAACAGTTTGGTTGTTGACTTACTTTAGGACATTGGGTTTGTAGATCTACGTAAATAACAAACCACTGTACGTTGGCTTTTGAGAAACATATCTCATGATTGCATGTATACTTGAAAAAGTTGATGTGGAATACAGCATATTTACATGATTAAGACACGGTTAAGAAGAACTAGCTTACATTGCTCAGAATGTATTTTTCTTTTTCTTTTTCTACAGCATTCAATGATCTACTTTTTCCACCATCACGAGTTACCAACGATCCTACAACAAGCTCGTATTCAGCTTCTCCTACAACGAAACCAACACGGTGGCATGCATGGTGCGGGCCTCAACGCTAACCTTAATCTCAATCTTCAAGACAACATACCCCAAGACGTACCTCTAGAGGAACCTCAGGGAAACCCCCAGGGCGGGGCCGAGGCAGAGGAGCACCGCGGCACCGGTAGTGATACTACGCAACCTGCGGCTGTTCGTCAAGTGCAGCCTACCACCAGGCCAACCATTTGGCAGTTCCATCTCGGCCCATTCAGGCGGGTTGCTACTCACCGTTACCCTCCAGCAGCCGGTGCCAATTACCCAACACAGCCATCCAATGTAAACGTTAGCAACTCAGTTCACTCAAACATTCAGCAACAAGCTGTGCCCACGATGGAAACTGTACTAAACAGTAATAGACAAAACAATGCAAGTGGGTCAGGTACAAGTAACAGTGTCCATCCCTCCACGGGTATAAGCAACGAGACTGTACATGCCGAAACAGCGATAGAACGTGACTCCAATAGTAGCATTTCAAGTTTGCCAGAAACAAATCCCGCAGATAAATCTCAACAGCATTTTAAAAAGGATACAAAATCAAATCTTGATATAACGGATGCCACCGACCGAGAGGCTAGATTGGGTAACTCAATGGAGAGTGGAACGAGTGTTTGAGGAGTGAGCCCTCGCTTGAATGCAACTCTTAACCTTCAGCGACTGTTAGTGCTCAGTGCTCATTGAGTACAACTACATGTATCATCTAGTGGAAATATCTTTGTGACATGCAGTGCCAGAAATGTGACCTTGAGTTTGAGTAA
>CM021538.1:4042411-4055468 GCA_010994315.2 Pisaster ochraceus | reverse complement strand
TGGTAAGACATCTAAACTAGAATGACAAAGGACGTGGGTTCGAATCCCAGCCCGGTGACATGTCTGTGCACTGAGTATTCAATGCTCAATGCACATCAATGTGAGGGCAAAGTTCAAATAATATTCTCAGTTCTGTTATTTTTTGAGCG
Source organism: Pisaster ochraceus (assembly GCA_010994315.2). Taxonomy (NCBI): domain Eukaryota; kingdom Metazoa; phylum Echinodermata; class Asteroidea; order Forcipulatida; family Asteriidae; genus Pisaster; species Pisaster ochraceus. The sequence goes on along the minus strand of CM021538.1, from coordinate 4,055,319 downwards.
CGTAAAACAGCCACACAGTGCTCAGTAATTGTGTTATTATGAATTGTGCCGCTATTCCATGGGTTTTACCGTTGTCATGTCAGTATCACCATGACTGATGATTGTTAATACTTTTTGTCTCAGCTCTAATTTGTTGCTTCAGCGACGATGATTCATTCGTCATCACGGTAAGTATGACAGGGCTCGTTTAAAAAGCAGGCTCTCAAAGTGAGAGCACGGTGAACATACATCATTGCTTTCTCCCCACGTTACCCGCGCTTGAGCGTGTGAAGTTAATTTCACTTGAAACTGGTACAACAAAAATGATATCTGCAAGTTCGGCCTGTGTGACAAAATGACACAAACCCACTAAATCTAAAGATCTGTGGGAGTTGAAACTTTGCATGGTGGGAGTACAATCCGGTGAGGTTTGCGGTGACACCATGTGTAAATCTCTTTTGAGTTCTGAGAAGAATCTCTTTTGAGTGGTGGTGGAAATAGATTTACACATGGTGCTACCGAAAACATCGCCTGAGTCTACTACTCGAAATAGATTTACACATGGTGCTACCGCAAACCTCGCCTGAGTCTACTACTCGAAATTCTAGTATGTCGGCCAATTAGCATTACAGTACACACTTCTCGGAACACCACTACTCGAAATAGATTTACACATGGTGCTACCGCAAACCTCACCTGAGTCTAAAATCTCATAATTCTAGTTGGCCAATTAGCATTACAGTACACACATTGAAAGATGGGGTGTAGTAGTAGCACTGACCTTTCTGAGTTTAAATTTCACGAAGGGGCCCCGTAATGTCATTGCATCCAATTTCATTTTTGGGGGCAATGTTATTTTATTTTCGAACCGTTGTTAGTGTTCCGTTCATCCGATGTAATTATATCTTCTCTCATAACAGTTTTGTCAATTTTACTTTTCGGCCCTTTTTAGGGGGGGGGGGGTGGGACTCCGTACGTTGTTCCCATGACTGCATGATCTCGTTGCGCGATTTTCCCCCAATAGGGCCTATGCCTTTCTCGATCGGCAGGGGACGATACGGCACGTTGCTATGCCCATTGAGAACGAGGTTAGGGGCCTGAGTATTTTAATTTGAGTCAACGTTAAGTCAGAAATGAGGCCATGATTAAGTTTGATGTAATGTTTATGTTGATCGCGGATGGCTGACGTGCTCTTCCAGTGCCACTGTGTGTGAAAAATTTATACGCCTGTACAAAATATTAATGTCCCAGTCCATTATCAAATTAATGTTTTATACTGCACAGTCTCGAGTCACTGGCGCTCTCCGATTGCTCTCCTGCCCGGTTGTTAATTACTAATTCAATTGGCGAAGTCGTTAAAAGCTCTCCAAAAATAAAACAGAAAGTTGCTTAGCTCGGGCTGGGTGGAAATCACTTGACTTATTCAGTGGTTCTTTTCAGCCGTAAACAACAGCTTGAAAGGTCTATGGGTTTAGGATCTAATATTAAAAGAGGGCCAAGGCTGTGGGTGGGCGACGAGTCGAAGTCCTGTACCGATCCCTTAGCCCCCAACGGGGGACTTTTTTTTTTAAAACTGTGTAGTGCAGGTTCGCTTCTTAGGTTCATGGACAAGAAACGAACAACAATATCAGAAGCTGCACTCAACGGGATATCTGGTGATGGTTTTTTCAAACTAAAATTGCACGGTGCTCCAGTGACGTATATACGATAGTTACAATTATTATTCATCAAGAGCTACCACCTGTGCTCTGAAAGTTTTTATATATTCAAATGAACTTTTTTTTAGAGTACAAGTTTACTATTCCAAACAAACACTTTTTGTCTAAAATTCGGATCTGAAATATTTTTTTGACCCAATGTAGAGGGCGCACTCTGACGATCAAGTCTGTGTTTGTGAAAACCAGAGATGAGGAGGCAGAATGTGTCAGCGCAAAGTATATTAATCTGAAACTCTTAATTGCAATGTAGATTCTATTTCTATTCGGCATTTCTTGTGTATAAAAAAAAAACCAAGCAAAGCTCAAATAAAAACACAAAAGAAATCATTTTAAGCTGAAATTATTCTATTTTCATTTATGGTTTTTTTTGGTAGTAAAACACAATTCATAATAATTTCAGCTCAAAAATGTGGAATTGATCTGTCTTGCTCACGAGATACTTGCATTTTGGCCTGAAACTGTTGTATCAATACTTGCTCAAATCTCTTGTGGTTTTTAAGAGGTTTTTTTCCCCTTAGCGTTGTTGTGCTGTTTCCACGCAGGCGTAAAAAGAAAAAAACAACTCCCCTCATTGTGTTGTATTTGATTGCCCGGGTGTCTTTAAGACCTCTTCACTCCCTCCTCTCGCCATCCTCACTGATGCAGCGAGTAACTTAACATTTTTGTATACGGTACTTCTCCATTGATACACTGATCGCACCGTAACCAAGCTGCATGCCGGTCGTCTCGGCAATGTCTCCCCCCCGTGCGCCACGACTGGCAAATCGCTTAAATATCACATCTCTTGATCATATCCGGTGTTGGTGTCGAACCACATGGCATTCAGGGTGTCAAATATAATTAAGATGTTAATAATTTAAGATAAAGATTAATAGGAAATTCGGCTTAATGTGAGCCAGGTTGCTATTCACAACAACAATTTAATTATTAAGGTATGCAGCAGCACTAACAAGCAGTTCTTTTTTTGTTCTCGCTATAGTATGTTCTCCGTGACCAATTAGATGTGTTTCCAATTGTAGAAACATCATCAATACTCCTGCAGATTTGACCGTTCCTCGTTGATGACTGGTACTATAATCTTCCATCTTTATGCGTAGGGGAAAGTATAATCGCTGTCTTTCGTCTAGTCCTACATCATTGATTAAAGTACTTGTAAGACAACTGAACTTTGCCACTTTCTGGTGAATGTACAATCGTTGTTAACGAGAAGTAATTGCTCTGAACACAATGCAGGAGCAGCAGGAAATCATTTTAAATCAAGAACTTTAGTCTCTGTAATTAGAAGTCTGAATCGGATAATTCGGCAGCTCCGAACAAAATTGACTGTTTATAATCCTGCTTAATGCGAATATGTTTCAAGTGCGTTTTAAACACTGACACTCGCACATTTCTGTGGAATGTCAAAGGTCTGCCCTGCCGTTAGTAATTCGTTGATTTGTAGTAGCTCTATCTCCTTCAGCTTTTTTTTTTTTCTTTTTTAAAAATCCACTTTTGAGTGTGGCAACGTCAAATTCCATCTCGGTGCGGGTAGAACTTGAAAGATGACCCATGTTTAAAGTGTCAACAAAGGACAAGAAAGTACTTTCTTGGTATGACGGGTATTAATAAAATCTAATTGATTAGGATCCCACGCGTAAAATCTACACTGATTATAACAATTTCCTTTCGCCATTGGGAACTGTTAACAACTGCCGCTTGAACCTTTATAGATTAATGAGCAATCACTTTATAGAAAAATACACTAACATTGTTGCGATGACACCGTGTGTGAAATCTCTTTTGACTATAATAGTGGTGGTTCTGAAAAGACCCGATGCACCGCGGTGGTTTGTAAAAATGTTTATTAAAATCAGCAGTCATCCAAATTATCCAACCGAAATGGGCAACCCTGTGCCATTTCACTCTGGAAGTATGATAAGAATGGGAAATTGAACGTGGGTGAAAATTATCGAGCTTAAAATAAGAACATCAGTTTTCTAACGATTGCCGGATTTCATTGGATTCAAGTTGAGGGCAATGCCCGAGACCGATGCTCGAGGCCAATGCTACGGGCAATTGACAAGTGGAGAGCAGTTGAAATTGACTTAATGTTGTTATAAACTCACCTCCGTCTGATCTTACGTTTGATCGCACATCCAATGATTGTGAGTAAAATAATTGAGATAACAATATTAACCACGACATTGGATTCCCTGCAAATTGCCAAGACCCTCTCGGTACGGTTACATACCGCGACGTCGTGGAGAGACACTTGAGTCTTAGAGTCGAGAGTCCTAATTGTTATTACGGGAACATTTCTAGTTGTGACATTCAGAGATTACGGCGATAACTCTTCCCGATTGAGAAGTGGATATGTCACGGGGCAAACTATAGGGGATGTGACTCGGCATAAGCTCATTAACGGAGGTTCTTTCAGTGTACTTTTTGGTGAAGTTCAGCAGGAGCTGAGTGGCGTTGATGAAGGAGACACCAATGAGACTGCAAATAGGGCTCGTTGGTAGGGACGTTACAACGCTTTTGGCGTCCAGCAACGGGTACATTGATCAGTTACTAATTAATATACGAAAGAGAAATATTTGAGAGCTTGTAAGCTTGATATGACGACTCATTACTTTTTTTTATTACTGAGACAACACGGTCTGCGATTTTTGAAAGTGTTCCATTTTGAGACTGTAGCGGTCTAGATTCGTACTTGGCTTCCACATAAATATTACACAGTTCTTTTGTTTTTCTTGGTTTAACTTTGACTACTTCTTTATTTTGCTTTCGTCGACAAGAAAACCACATAATGATATGCTGCTATTACGGGTATAGTCATCACATTATTCTCAGGTGCATTTTATGGTAAAACTACTGTTAAAACGAGGAAATGTGGTTTACACTAACTGACTAAAAATAGCATTACGAGCAAGATGGACTGGTAACTATGGTTAACTGCAGTTGGACAATCGCCTTCTTTGTCAACTCTGGTTGATCTAGTTGACTAACTGTAGCAATTAGCAGGGAACATACACTTGGACCTTTCGGTCATCCACGAGGCCTACCGTTACTGAACCACCAGTTACCAGTCGACGTTGTCGCACATTGGACCCCTTTTTAAAATTGTGCAAACTAATACATTCATTTTGTAACCAGAACTTTCAAAGATTAAATTTAGAAGAAGTATGAATGTGGTGAGGGTTGCTAATAGGGAACGTTTGGGACGCTAGATGGCAGAATACTTACCATGTAAATCCATTGTTTTTTTGGTAGTGTGCGCATGCTCAGAACTACGTAAACAATTGAAATTTACCTGGCAAATCTGCTGCCACCCAGCGTTCAAAAGTCCCCCACTGAAGTGCACTTCATTGTCTGTTTCTACGCGTGTTTACGGTTTTTGTGTAAAAAGCTTGGAAGGCTTTGTGTTTGTCAGAACTTCACAATCTAGCCTCCCTTCAGGTCAAGTGTCTTAAACTCTCTCCAAATAAATTGAAGCTTTTTCACTTAAAGAAAAACCAACTCTGAGCAATAATCTAATGTCTACTTTAATGTACATTGAGTTGCTTTTTATACCTGAAGCTAAAATGCTCCAGACAGCAATTCATTTGAATCACAGTTTATGGGCGTTTTGTTATACTCTTTCTTAATGCTCAATGTTTTGTTCTTCGCCTTTGTGTGGTTTTTGGAGAGCAACACCAGCAACACTTACAAATATAGAATGGTGAGGATTATTTACACTTATAAAATACAATGATTAGTGTTACAGAAAGTCGGTAACCAAATGCACGTGAAGTTATACATAATGCACATTTTTTATTAACTTAAGAAAAATACATTCTAACCACAAGAGCCTCCATCAATATTGTGGCGCAGTTACTCTATACCACAAATCACGTGAAGCTGTTATAATTGCCGAAAAAAAATTCTTTCTTCAAGGTCACTTTAATCTTTCATCTGTTGTTGTTGTGTTTTTTTTATTTCTTTCGCCAACGCTTGCTGCAAAAGCTAAATTGGTGTCTGTGTCAGCCAAAAACATCCAGATTTGTAACGCTTGTGCTGCCACCTTGTCAGTCATTTTAAAAGATAAAGACCTGATATCTTTGACAATTGATATGTGGCCATGGATGAATATTTTCCTTTAAAACTAGGGGAGTGGTTTGAACGTGCTTTCGTGATTGGCCAATTAATGCAAGGTTCTATGCATATTATTAATCAATTGCTCATTACGTAATCGTAGTTTACCGACAGTGCTGACTCACTTAAATTCATCCAATACACTAAAGCGATAATTGAAGTCAAAGACATTGCGGCAAAAAGTCCCTAGATTAAAATGAGAAAGTAATGAAAGTTAGATGCTTAGACTTCAATGCAGTCGCCCTGCATGATTTCCCCAGACTGATCATACCAGATAATGAAAAAGTTTGACTTTTGTGTAACTGATTTTACTTTCGTCACTATCTAATATCGACGCCCGCCTCTTGCTTTCCCGCGCGAGGCGTGGTAGTTGGCGCGCTTATCCTCGCCGAGTTCGACAGCTGCTGCGTCTTCCATGGCAAGATCTTCATCCGACTTGGTGTATCTCCGGAATCCGGCCTTTCCCCTGTTACGGGCGTGGAAATTGGCTCTCTTCTCTACGTCTTCGTCTTCGTCTTCGTCCTCGTCCTCCAATGCCTGAAGATCTTCGTTTGACTTTGTGTATCTGCGGAACCCAGCCCTACCCTTGCTGCGGGCGTGGTAGTTGGCTCGTTTATCCTCGTCCATATCTTCCAACCCCGCCATGTCTTCCAACCCCGCCATGTCTTCATCCTCGTTGGACTTAGTGAATCGGTTGAAGCGGTTAGGTTTACGTGAACGGCTTGTAGTGGCACGATAATTGGCTCTCTTGTCTTCATTCATGTCTTCCAGTGCCGGGATCTCATCTTCGTCTTCATCGGATTTGGTGTATCTACGGAATCCCTTCTTACCACTACGGCCGACAGAGGCGCGGTAGTTAGCCCGTTTGTCTTCTTCCATATCTTCAAGTCCTGCTGCATCTTCCAAAGCCGTGTCGGATTTAGTAACCCGACGGTATCCGCCTTTTGCCTTGGAACGTTGGCGTCCACTAGCGTAGTGGTTGGCGCGTTTATCTTCGTCATTATCTTCGTCATATAGTTGTTTTAGAACTTGGTCTACGGTGCCTTGCTCAGCTGCAGCGTCTTCATCTTCGGCCCGACACTGGAGCACCACTGCGGCGACCACCACTGACAGAAGAAGTAGGATCAAATGCAATCTTGCCATTGTCACTTCAAGCTGGAGATACAAGCACACGGACAAATAAAACATTATCAGTTTGATTTTTCACCATTTTTGTGGACCAATTATTTCTAAGGGATCTTGAATACAATTTATGGAGCCATGTTGTTTCTGAGTTCTAAAAATTCTATGAACCTTTCATCATTGGAATGCTGAGTATGCCTATATGTAATTTCAGACATCAGTCTTTCATTCCAGCCGTAACCTTGGCTCTGGTGAGAGATTTGTTTAAGGGTTCTTGTAACGAGGCTGGCGTCGAGGGGATCATTTTGAATACAGTACTTCAGACAGAATGTCGATCCGTATCGCTTTGCCGATGTGTTTGTCATAGCGAACAATCAGCTCATTTCAGTCCATCGTATGGATGGAAAAGTAGGGTCATTGTTTCTCTCTCTTCACAACGAATGGTTGAAAATCTCGTTGTTTAAACTCAAGCAAAAAACGAAGAGTTTAAAAGGTTTCTGTTTAAGTCATGCTTGACAACAACAACAATGTGCATACAACAAATAATAATGGAAGCAACGCAGAGTTACATTCTAGAGTTTGGGGTTTCGTCTATTATTGCATGGCTCCCCCTTTGATTGCGTGTAGTTTTGAGGGCTTGTGGGTCATGACACTTTCTAGCTCTATGCAAAAAAAATTTTGCCACATAGGCCCCCCCCCCTATTGTGTTTTTCTTAAAGTCGCCATTTTTGTAGTAATGTTTTTTCTTAAATTTTCATTTTTTGTAGCGCAATTTTATGAATGGTTTCGATTTGTAAGTTTAATTCATACTTCAGCTTTACAGTGGCGTAGCCAAGGAGCTTGGGGCACGTGCCCCCCACACATTTTCAGAGTCCACCAAGTGCCCCCTCCCCCCCAAAAAAACATAAAAAATAAATAAAATCGCGATAGTGCTCACAAAAAGAAAAGGGGGAAAAAGAGGGAAATGCGTGTTTGTAAATCTAAGGTAGTGAACGATCGCGATCGGGACCACTACCGCAGCCACCAAATGCCAAAAACATAAGAGGATGGTGGCCCCTGCGACCTCCCCCTTTCAGAGTAAAAGCATGACCCCCCCCCCCCACCACCACCACCACCACCACCGAAAAAGTCCCGGCTACGCCACTGCAGCTTTGTGCTACCAATAATTTTTATTTATTTACTTAATTTGTTTGTGTTTTAAATTTGTAAATGTAAATATAAATTAAATGAATGATGGAGAGATGATACAGTGAAGAACGCCGGGAAGATCGTGGACCAGAACGGGTAAGGAAAATGACTACATGGACGCGTCGGACAGTGGGGCTACATCCTGCAGTGGATGGACGATGCCTAGGCTGGTTTGGAGAGAAAGATGAGTTTTCCGTCGATGTTTAATGTTGGACAGGACGAGACCTCTACTATTAATGTTGCTCCTCTACTGACAATTCTTTACCCAAATTACTGAATCCAAGTCCTTTAACATTCACCCCACACCGTTAAAGTGCCCGGTCGTCATGTTGGCATGTCGCAGCCATCTAACTAATTAAGCAAACATTTTAATTCAACTCATTTAATTACCCTTCTTTCACGAGCTCGCAATTAAGACCTTCTCCATCAATTTGGTGGGTATATAATAAAACAAAAGATGTCAACTTTTTCGTTTTCTTTTCCATCAATCATCTGCCGATGGCCCCCAAAACATCCCCGGTTAATTTGTGCCCATTAAGGTTCTCTTCCACGTAAAAACATTGTAGGTAATACATCATCGTTGAAAGCATTTTCATTTTGGGGGAAGTTCTTGCATTACCGTAATTGAACTAAAATGTTTTGGGAAAATGTTGAAGTGTTGGAAGTTGAAATCAATAACAACACGAGCCACTCCATCCCAAAGTCTCACCGGTATCGGTTGTGTTATTATTATTATAATTTTTTTTTTACATAAAAAGAGTTTTACACTCCGTTCCTGGGGGTCACCGTTACTCTTAAAAAAGAAAAGAAATTAATGGTAGGGTCATAGAGTGGTAAATACTCAAAACTTTAATGACCGTAAAAAACGTTCTTGGTGAGAAGCACCGCAGCTGTTGATTGTAAAAGCTCTTTTTTTGAGAAAGGGTTCCGTTCGAAGTAGTGGATTATATTTCACTTAAAAACATTTTAATCTGAGAAAGCTGCGGCCAGAGATACGGTTGGTACCCACTGCCACCTTGGTAAACGCGTAGGATTCGACGTTCTTGTGAAAATACTGTGCAATTTTGTTTGCTGTTTCCTCAGCAAGTAGAACACCGTATTCAGCTGAAATGTTCACATGATGGCCTTTATTGTATCTGTCTTTAGAATTGTGCCTATAAATTCATTGACAAAAATCAGTCTCTGACCATACCTTTAGTTAAGTCAAAAGTAAATGACTTTGTGAAAAGAAAAGAAGAAAAAAAAACCCAACATAACAAATAGTTGTAATGAAAATTACAATTGACTGCGCAGGTAAAATAATATGCAAATTTTGTTTCGCAGTGGTTGCAATAATATTTGCAAGTTTTGTTTCGTACCTAAAATCCTTAGGAAGATCATGCGTTAAACAAATCCTCCCCAAAAGTGTGTGTTTATTCAATTTACAAACCGTAAGTACAAATGGTTGTTTTTTGTAGTTTTTCACCATCCCCTGATATGAACTATGAATAGCATTAGTCAATGCTATGCCCTACTGCAAAAAAATATTCCCCACTTTATATTTAACTCCTTGATCTAAACATCAGTTTAGCATTCTTTGGAACATGGTTGATTTTCCACACACACTTTGGATCGAGAAAGGAACTTCATAAACTTGGTGTCATTTTCAACTTAACATTTTCAAGAAGACACATTATTTACCCCCTTTTACCTCTAGTTTGCCTCAGTCTACAGTGTGAGCAATATTAACCAGTGAGACCAATATTTATTTCATTCAAATTCAGAAACTCAATTCCCAGCATGTGTGCACAGACCGTTAATTAAATTGCCGAAAACTTCAGCAGTACCTCATTTCAAACCACGTTGACGTTATGTGTTGGAAGATTCAATTAGATTCAATTAGCTTATTTGTATAGAGCGAAGGAGATGTAGCTCCAATAACCCATTTTCCATTGTAAGAGTTGGGGGGGGGTGGTGAAGCTTCTTTAATTCATTGCACTGAAATAATGACACAAAAAAGAAGGAGGCCTAGAAATGACTTTTACAAACAGTGACGTCAGATACGGCGGCAGCGACAACATTAAAGAATACTGTTTGGCGTTCAATAGCCACTGTCCAGGCCAGTAATTTGCGACCTTTTTTCTGTTAACAGACAATTACAAATCAGGTACTAAGTTTAATTTATTCATACACACCTTTAAAGAAATTCAAAAGGTACATCTCGAAAATCCTTTACAGATTATAACCCCCAGTCACTCTTTTGAATCTCAAAGTTACATACGACATCTGTGCATTGTGCGAGCAGACGATAGTTTTTAGAAAAGGCGCGGAAAACAAACCGAATTTTCGTGAATAGGCTCATGTAACACACACGTGTATTGCAGTTGCACTATTCTTCACTTGGGTTGTGTCGTGTTGTATGCTCTCTTTGGATTCCCCCAAAAAATAAAGAATTAACCCGGAATTAAGCCATCACATCACATGAGACAACAATAGCTATTGTTTGTGGAAATACATATCACAAGGAAAGCCGGGCTCGTTGCTTGCTGACAACAATTTTAGTGTAAAGTTGTGAAACAGCGAGTTGTGCAAACTGCATCCGGACACTTACAACGGCAAGGACGTACTATGGAATGGCAGTAACCCTGTCCACTCCCCAAACTACGAGCCAGTGGAACTTGAGGACATCTTCTTGGTAAGTTTCACGTTTGAATGCTGGTCGAATGTGTCCGGGATTTCTGTGAAAACTGTAGGCCTAACTGTCTTAAAGTGAAAATAATGCGTGGAAATACCGGTATACATGTAAATGTATAGCTGCAAGCCTATGTTGTCCAAGTGACAATGAAACAAAGATGGCTGACTCTATTGAATGCGTTGACAAAAATTCGCGGAATGTCTCCAAATACATTGTTCTCAAACGGCATACTCTGTCGTTTGTTTTCCCTAAAAAGCCACAAAACTCGGCCAAACACTGCACCCCTGCTGTAAACACACTCTGAAATGTTATCCACCCTACAGTTATTAGAATAATATAGCGATAATGTGCCGATATTTTAACTGTGTACTTTCGAAAGATTAACTGATATGATAAAATGCGCACTGTGCAATCATACGGTGTCCTGGGTGATTGGATTAAGAATTACTGAAAACCAGTCATAAAAGGTTCGATTTCAACGTAGTGTTATTTACATTGAGCATAGGGGTCAGGTGGAAGTCGGTGAGAAGTGGTGGTGGTGGTGTGTGTGGGGGGTGGGTGAGTTTTGGTGGGGGGGGGGGGGGGGGGGGGGGGGGTGGGGGGTTCATGTCTCTCAACAACGCCCTCACTACAACCGAGTTCTTGGAGAGTGAATGAATGTTGGTGGTTCTGTGCTCACATTTATTTTGGCCAATTACACCACCATCTTGTTTTGTTTTATAACAAACTCTGTTGGACAGCTCTGCACACTACAATAGGTATGTTTTCTTGCGGTAACGTATTTGATGCATTTGGGGTTATCATCGATCCCCCCTCCATTCGAACAGTTCTTTGTACCTCATTCGCCCATCCCCACCCCATCAAAAATATTAATAACAGTTAGATGAGTTATGAGTAAATACATAAAAGAAAAATACAAAATACAAATGTTTACGATGTGATCATTTTAAATAAGGAAGATAGTGGGCAGAACAAATTGTACATTAATCCCAAGTGAAAGAATTAGATGCAATTGACATCAACTCACATTGAACTGAACCGATGAGGTTTTTTTTAAAACATTGCTCAGGCCGTATCCGCTTTGGCGGCTACGTATACGATTGTTGCTAAGGGTTTTTGCTAAAGGCGTCATATACTTCAACTCATGAAGACGTGGATAGCCGTAGCCGTAGTGATAAAGCCAAACTTAAGGATTATATAGCGCCCTCATTTATGTTGACACGTTTTTATATAGGAATTAAAGGAAATGGGATTGTGTAAAGCCTGATTCATACTTCCCTTGGTGACGCAATAATCGGTACGCGCTGCCCTTTCAATTGTGACGCAAGAAAATTCGCTTCGCACGAAGCACTCGCAGGAAGTACGTGTATGAATCGGTATTAAGGCTGCGGGTAGTGGGCCTTCATCATCGTGTTTGTGTATTTGCACAGTCACATTTTAAAAGCGTATGCTCTGAAAAGAGCTGGTGAATACTGGATAATGCTGATACTACACAACACATGTGAACAACTGTGCATATTTAATTTTTGTAAAGTTTTAGGTGTCTGAGAGTATTTCCAGAAATCTACCCCACGCATTGCGATTCAGCTCTGTGATTCAGATCACCCTCTCTGATTTTAGCATAAAGGTATTGGAAGCTGCGTCCAGGTAAATGTTAGGTCTTCATTTTCCGGCAAAACACGGCAAAGTGTTCTGTACAAACCAGTTCATCCAAAACCTAAACACAGCTCCCATCCACGCCAGGTTTAATGTATTTGCCAAGCACCCATTTATTTGGATTGCTTGCTGTCCGATATACCTACCTTGACACCGTAAAGTACCGGTATGACCGCAGCGCTGTACTGTGCGCGCAAAGCGTCCCGGGCCGTGCCGCCGCGTACACACCCTTGAAATTCGGTTAGGAGTGCGCCATGAAAAATTCATGCGGTTATCTGCAGGGAACAGCAATATGATACCTTGAACAATCGATAGATGCAAACGAAAGAGGAATGACACGTCATTCAAATAGGTCGGTGTGCTTGGGATTCTCATTAGTGACGTACCGTGTCTGGGGAGGGGGCCAGGGTTAGAGAGTTAAATTAGTGTGTGTGTGTGGGTGGGGTGGGGTGGGGTGG